>BQNB010043756.1:6225-45316 GCA_026074375.1 Tanacetum coccineum | reverse complement strand
GTTTGACTACATTAAATGTTTTGTAATATCTTTTGCCTATTTAAGTAGCAGATTTGACTGCATTAATGACCATATATTTAATTTATGGAAGAGATTAATTGGCCATTAATCTCTCATTAATTTCATGAATAGGTTTTAAGTAAATCCTATATAAATAGGGATCACAATTGCATGGAAAAACACACAGAAAACAAAAACACATAGAAACGCAAGGTTCTTGATCTTTGCCTAGAACAAGAACAAACACTTGGTTTTATCCTAAGGAGGTATTCGTGTAACTCAGGCATAGGGTCGAATAATCTTCTTTGGAAAGTGATTACACAGCTTCAAGTGAGATCCGGTAACCATCTTGGTAATTAGCTAGGCTATTGATTGTCTTCACCCTGATCTGAGATCTACTACAACCAACAATCATTCCTCGTGGTGGTGGTGTAAGAGGACGAGTATGTCATAGATTCGAACTGATCGTTGGATCTCTTTTAAGACTAAATAAAATGTGTATGCGATATAACTTTTAAGTGGTTACGTCAATCTTCTAAAAAGAGACGGTTTTACCTAGTTTAAGTTTATGTGGTGGTGGATCAAAAATCGTTTATTAATCGGTCAAAAGGTTAGAGACTATGACTACCCAAAAGAACATGTTGTATTTCAAACGGTTAAAGAAGGCGAGACTCCAGGTTAATTGCGGGATCGTTTCGACGCTTCCCTGCTGATGGGTGTAATTGTTATTTAGCCTTTAAAACCATACACTTTGAATCATTTATTGCCCTAATTTGCTTTTTGGAGTTTTAAGTGCTTGGGGAAGCTAACTGAAGTAATACATTAGCAAGGACGTGACAATTCAATAGATTTTCTCATAGCCTGTACTCGCCTTGGTTTAACCCTTTCATTCTTACTTAACGCGTCAGCTACCACATTTGCCTTTCCTGGATGATAGCGATTCTCGCAATCATAATCATTGAAAAGCCTAATCCATCGTCTTTGTCGCATATTCAACTCTTTTTGGTCAAAGATATGCCGAAGACTTTTATTATCAGTATAAATAACACTTTTTGTCACGTACAAATAGTGTCTCCAGTTTTTGAGAGCGAGTACCATAACACCCAGCTCTAAATCGTAGGTGGTATAATTATCCTCATGAATCTTTAGCTGTCGGGATGCGTATGCAATCACCTTACCCTTTTGCATCAACACGCACCCGAGGCCTTGGTTCGACGCGTCATAATATACCACAAAGTCGTTTGCTCTGTCAGGGAGTGTCAGAATTGGGGCATTACACAAATTATCTTTCAATGTATGAAAAGTTCATTCTTGTTCTTCACTCCAATCGTACTTCTTGTCCTTTTGAGTTAGCGAGGTGATAGGTTGGGCAATCTTAGAGAATTTCTCAATGAATCGCCGGTAATAACCCGCTAACCCTAAGAATGAGCGGAATTTTGACCGTGATTTAAGGGTTTCCAAGTTATTTACCGTTTTAATCTTACCAGGGTCCACATGAATGTCATGACTGTTAGCCAAATGCCCGATAAAATGTACACCTTGTAGCCATAATTCACATTTCGAAAACTTAGTGAACAACATCTCTTTTTGTGCAACTCTAAAATAAACTTCAGATGAACTTCGTGTTCTTCCTTAAACTTCAGATAGATCAAGATGTCAGCGTTAAACACAATGATGGATTTATCCAGATATGGCTTGCATACACGGTTCATTAGCTCCATGAAGACTGCAGGCGCATTGGCCAATCTGAACCGTAAACTCGAAATGCCCATATCGAGTCCTAAATGTTGTCTTTGTAATGTCTGCTTCATGTACTCTTAACTAATGGTAAACGAAGCGAAGATATATCTTGGTGAAATAACTTAGACCTTGTAATTAATCAAACAATTCATCAATCCTAAGGAGAGGATAACAGTTCTTAATGGTCACTTTGTTTAACTCACGCTAGTCTATGCATATTCGAAATGAACCATCCTAATAAAATCCTTATCTTGGAGCTCTTGGAGTTGATTAGAAAACTCTTTTATTTCAGAAGGTGCCAACCGGTACGCTAATCTCGCAACCAGTGTCGCTCCAAGAATTAAGTCTATACGAAATTCACTTTGTCAAGGAGGGGCTAATCCTGATAGGTCTTCATGAAATACTTCAGGAAAGTCTCGTACAACCGGGATATCTTCACGTTTCTTCTCGCTCGTTTTCAGATACGTAAGTTTCTTAAATTTTCTTCGTGTCGCTCTTCATGAACCTTGAGTACGTCACCGTTCAGCAAGGGAATTTGGACTATCTTCTCATGACAAACTATTTCAACCTTAAACTTCGATAACCAGTCCATTCCCAAAATCACGTCAAAACTTCCATGACCAAAAGATATTAAGTCGACAACAAAAGAATAGCCCTCTAATACTAAATTGCATCCATAAACGATCTTATTAGTTTCTACCTTTTTACCATTTGCTATTTAATCACATAAATAGGTTTTAGAATACTAGGTTTCACATCCATTAAGGTCACAAATTCAGTATAAATGAAATGTCGTCGATACCTCCACATATATTTTAAATAGAATCTTGATTAGACCTTTTCTTGGAAAAACTCCTTACGAGCTTTTCAAAGGTAAAAAGCCTTCCTTATAGTACATTAAAGTTTTCGGTAGCAAATGCTTTATTATTAACACCAAAGATGACCTCGCTAAATTCGACCCTAAATCAACCAAAGGTGTATTTCTAAGATATTCCACTAATAGTAAAGCATATATAATCCAAACAATGAAACCATGAAAATTGAAGAATCTTTAAATGTAAGATTCGACGAAATTCCTCCACCTAAATCATCATCTTTAGTAGATGATGATATGATCAAAAGTCAAATCATAGAAAACCAAATAGAAAAGATAGAAGACAAGGAAAATGGACCAATAAACAAAGAAATTGTCAACATCAAAGAAACAAAATATCATCCCTTAGAAACGGTCATAGGAAAACTAAACGAAAGAACCTTAAGGTCTCAAGTCCAAAATCAAAGTAATTTCTTTTGCTTCATGTCATCCGTAGAACCTAAAAATGTTAAAGAAGTTATTAAAGACGAAAGTTGGATAATGGCTATGCAAGAGGAATTACACCAATTCGTAACTAATGATGTACGTAACCTTGTCCTACCACCTAAGAAGCAAACCATCATTGGCACAAAATGGGTTTTCAAAAACAAATTAGACGAAAATGGTGTAGTGTCTAGAAACAAAGCTTGGCTTGTCGCACAAGGATGCAACCAATAGGAAGGAATAGATTTTGACGAGACATATGCTTCCGTAGCAAGATTAGAATCTATAAGAATCCTCCTTGCATATGCTTGTGCAAATGATTTCAAACTTTTTCAAATGGATGTTAAAAGTGCCTTCCTAAACGGTTTTATAAACGAAGAGGTCTATGTGTCTCAACCTCCTGGTTTTGTCGATTTCGAAAAACCTAATTATGTGTATAAACTCAAAAGGCTCTTTATGGTCTTAAATAAGCACCCAAAGCTTGGTATGATAGACTTAAAGCTTTCCTCTTAGATCATAAGTACACCATGGGCTTGGTAGACGACACTCTATTTATCAAGATAAGAGACTCACATATCATTATTGTCCAAATATACGTGGATGACATTACATTCGGATCAACTTGTCAAGAGCTTTGCAATGATTTTTCTAAAATCATGCATGACGAGTTCAAAATGAGTATGATTGATGAATTTAATTTCTTCCTTGGTTTATAAATCAAACAACAAGAAGATGGTTGAAAAACTCCAATGCATTTGACATGTTGAAAGAACTGAAAACAATGTTCGAAGACCAAGCTAAACAGGAACTGTTTGAAACAGTTAAACCATTCCATGCTTGCAAACAGGAGGATGGTCAGTTGGTGAGCTCCTATATCTTGAACATGAAGAGCTACTTAGACACATTGGAACTCCTTGGTTACCCTATGCCTAATGGACTTGGTGTGAGTCTTATCTTTAATTCTCTTAACAAGGATTGTGAGCAGTTCATTCAGAACTATAATATGCATAGCATGAGGAAGACAATAGTTGAGCTACATGTTATGCTCAAGCTAAATGAAAAGGGGCTTCCTAAAAAGAATGAAACTCCCCTTGTACTTTCTATTAGGGGAGGTAAGATTTAGAAGGACAAGAAAAAACCGCAAGGTGCGAAGGGAAAAGACAAAGGAAAGACTAAGCTCGCTTATGCTCCTAAGTCAAAGATCCTACCGCCACCAAAGATAGATAATCTGACAAAGGACTCAATCTGCCATCACTACAAAGAGGTGGGTCACTAGAGGAGTAACTGTTTTACCTACCATGCCGAGTTGAAGAAGAGGAAGAATGCTAGCATGGCTAGTACTTCAAGTTTTTCAGTATAGAACTTTACTCTATTCCTAATTAATCTTGGGTGTATTATACGGGTTGTGGAACTTATATCTATAATACAACACATGGACTTAGGAGGACGAGGAAGCTAAAATATGGAGCTTTAAACTTGTACGTAGGCAATAGGATGCGTGCAGCTATTGAAGCTATTGGAAGTATTGATTTAATTCTTCCTAATGGACTAGTTATTGATCTAGACAACTTCCATTATGCAATTTCTCGTTTGGTTGACAATGGTTATATGCATACATTTGTGAATTATGGTATTTTGTTATGCAAGATGATGTGTTATATTTTAATGCAATTCCACATGATGGTATTTATGAAATTGATATGCATAATATTTATCCAAATGTTAGTTCTATATATAGTATTCCCAATAAAAGAGCCAAACGTGTGTTGGACTCTACTTATCTTTGGCATTTTAATCTTGGTTATATAAATAAGAAACACATTGAAAAACTTCAACATGATGAGATCTCGCAACCCACTGACGATGAATCTTTTGACAAATGCAAATCTTGTATATCTTAGAAGATGGCACGTAAGCCTTTTCCACATCAAGTGGAAAAGAGCAAAAGAACTATTAAGACTTATACACACTGATGTATGTGGTCCTTTTATAACTGTGTCAAGGTAAGGTGCTAGTTACTTCATAACCTTTACTGACGATTTCAACCATTATGGTTATGTTTACTTGATGAAACATAAACATGAGGTATTTGAAGCATTTTAGCTCGGTTCCATCTCTCTGCGCTCCTGTGATAATCAACTCGGAAAGAAAATCAAAGCTATTCGGTATAATCAAGGAGGTGAATACATGATTCATGAGTTTGTAGATCATATAAAAAGTTATGGTATCTTTATCCCCAACTTTACTCCTACCTTATCTCCAGTACATAACGGGGTGTCTAAGAGGAGGAATCAAACTTTACTTGAGATGGTTCGATCCATGATGAATTCTACAACTCTGGCAAAGTCCTTTTGGGTATATGCTCTCGAGTCTGATGCTCGCATACTCAACATGGTTCTAACCAAGAAGGTTGATAAGACACCATACGAAATATGGAATGGAAAAGCTCTTAATTTGTCTGATTTAAAGGTCTGGGGTTGTGAGGCACTCGTGAAACAAAACATACTTGAAAAACTTGAACACATATTTGTTGAGTGTCTTTTTGTAGGATACCCAAAGGAAACAATAGGATACTAATTCTACAACCCACACGAGAACAAGATTTTTGTTGCTTGTTATGCTGAGTTCTTTGAGAATAGTCTCACTTTACAAGAAGCAAGTAGGAGTTACACGTTGCATGAAGCAAGTGGGAGTCACACGTTGCATGAAGAAAGTGGGTGTGACGTAGGACTTAAATTACTTCAAGAATTAGATACACAACCTTCTTATGATACTAAGAACAACACGATGAGGTCGAACATATGGATGTCGAGCCCCATAGTGAGAAATTTTCCATTTGTAGATCCGAAAGGATATCTCAAGCACATGATAGATATGGTTTCTATGTAGATGTTGAGGAGCATGAATTAGGGAATCTTGATGAACATCTTAATTATAAAGCTGCATTGTCAGATCTTGAATCTGATAAATGGGTTGATGCTATGAATGTAGAAATGCAATCTATGAAAGATAACCAAGTCTGGTGTTTGGTTGATCTTCCTCCTAATGGTCGAACGGTTAGGACTAATTGGCTTTTCAAGAAAAAGACTGACATGGATGGAAATGTACACACCTTTAAAGCTTGTCTTGTAGCAAAAGGTTATACCTAAACCTACGGTGTAGATTATGGGGAAACCTTCTCTCCTGTTGCAGATATTAGAGCTATAAGGATTCTTTTAGCTACAGTCGTGTTCTATGACTATGTGATTTGGCAAATGGATGTCAAAACTGCCTTTTTAAATGGTCTCTAAGAGAGGACATATATATGGTACAACCTGAGGGGTTTGGTGATCCAAAACATCCCAGAAAAGTATGCAAGCTGCAACGATCCATTTATAGATTAAAGCAAGCATCTAGAAGCTGGAATAAGAGATTTGATGAGGAAATCAAGAAGGTTGGTTTGACTCAAAATCCTGTTGAGCCGGGTGTATATGTTAAAGCTAGTGAGAGTAATGTTGCATTCCTAGTCTTATATGTCAATGACATATTGATCATGGGAAATAACGTTACAATGCAGCAAGATGTTTTGTCTTGCGTCCGTAAGTGTTTTTATATGAAAGACTTAGGAGAAGCAGCATACATCCTTGGTATCAAGATTACACGAGATAGATCTGAGCGCTTAATTTCTTTTAGTCAATGTGCTTATGATAAAATCTTAAGGAAATTTAAGATAGAAAATTTCAAGCATGGTAATGTTCCAATACAAGAGAAGTCTAATTTGAGCAAGGCTCTAGGTGCAAAAACACCTAATGAGGTGAATCGTATGCAAAGAGTTCCTTATGCTTCAGCTATAGGATCTATTATGTATGCGGTAAGATGAACTGAACCTGATGTTGCCTTTGTGCAAAATTGATGTAGTCGATTTCAGCAAAATCCTAGTAAAGCGTACTTGTTTGCTGCTAAAACTATTCTTAAGTATTTGAGGAATACTAAAGATATGGTTCTTGTTTATGGGGGAAATCCTGAAACTGAGTTGAAAGTTACTTGTTATACTAATGCCAGTTTTCAAACCAATAAAGACGATACCAAATCCTAATCGGGATATGTTTTCATGCTTTATCGTAGAGCTGTAGACGGGAAGAGTGCTAAGCAAAGCACTATTGCAATGTCTTCTACAAAAGCCGAGTACATAGCTGTTGCGGAAGCTTCAATGGAAGCTGTCTAGATGAGGAAATTTATTGATAGACTTGGAAATATCATGCCAACCAATAAAAGACCTATAAAGATGTTGTGAGAAAATACAACTGATATAGCTACTCCAACGATCCTAAAATTATGAAGGGATCCAGACCTTATCAAAGTAAATATCACTACATTCTTGAACTTATTAAGAATAGTGAAATTGTCCTTGACAAAGTTCACACATATGACAACGTAGCTGATCCGTTTACGAAGCCAATGCCATATACCAAGCATTTTGATAAGATATTGTTTCATCCATAGTGTTGTTAACATGTCTTTCTGGCACTTACATATTCGGCTTCGGTCGTGGAGATAGCAAGTGTCGTTTTTTTCTTAGAAAACCAAGATGTTAAACAACATCCCATGAATGTACAAATACCACTGGTGCTTTTTTATCCACATAATCTCCCGCATGATTAGAGTCGGCATATACTAAAGTTGTTATGTCGATCCCCTTAGGATACCATAATCTTAAGTGCGTCATGCCTTTAATGTATTAGAAGATACACTTAACTGCTTCAAGATGTGAGGTTTTGGGATCCTCTTGGAAGTGAGCATAAAAACAGACACTAAATATGATATCGGGCCTACTTTTCATTAGGTATAATAAACTGTATATCATACCCTATACTTAGTGATATCCACAGACTCACCTTCTTCATCCTTCGTGAGTTTTGTATCTGAGGACATGGGCATTTTAGTTTGTTTAGATTCTTTTAAGCTAAATTTCTTAAGCATTTGTTTAATATATTTAGATTGATTAAAGAAACTTTCATCCTTCATTTGTTTTATTTGCAGACCAAGGAAGAAATTTAATTCACCCATCATGCTCATCTCAAACTCATCATGCATGATTTTCACAAAATCATTACATAACTCTTGACAAAGTTGAACCGAATATAATGTCATTGACATATAATTGAACAATGATAAGATGTGACTTTTGTTTCTTCGTAAAAAGTGTATTATCTACCATTACCATGGCATACTCATGTTTAAGCAAGAAATATTTTAATCTATCGTACCAAGCTTTTGGAGCTTGTTTGAGACCATAAAGTGCTTTCTTTAGTTTATAGACATGATTAGGTTTTTCAAAATGAACAAATCCCGGAGGTTGTGCTACGTACACTTCCTGGTTGAAAAAACCATTTAAAATGCACTTTTCACATCCATTTGATATAATTTAAAATCATGTGCACAAGCATAAGCTAGATGTATTGTAATAGACTCTGATCTAGCTATCGAGCGTAAGTTCATAAAAGAATTCAACAACTTGTTTTCACGGTAGTTGACTTTCTTGTTCAGGAAAAGATAGTACATATCTTTAATATCATTATTGTTCAGATATTTGAAGTCTGCCTCAGAAAAGCTATCCGTTTTGTCATTTTCCCTCATCATAATAATTATTTCCATGTAATCAAGCCCGTGTTGTTGTTCAGTAGTAACTCTGACAACTTCAACTATCCTGTGATTGGATAAATATTCTTCTGGATGATCTCTAACTCTTCTGTGATTGATCTTGTACATTGTCTTGTGCCATGAATCTTTCCAGTGTTGGATTGACAACCGTTCTTCTTCGTTGAAAGTCTTGAATTCTTTTCTAACCCAACGATTCATATTTTCTTCCAAGTCTTCTTTAAGAAATGGAACAGCGTGTATCTTGTGAAGTGAGAGCACATACTTCCTCTCCTCAGAATTTCCATACTTCAAGAAAAATAAATCCTTGTTGTACAAGTACCTTGGAGGTTCATTCGGATTTCTTTGGGGATCATAGAAAACAAGAGCATATGGCTTTGATCGTCTTATATCCTCCTACATGCTTTCCCACACTATTGATTCTCCATATTGTTATCCCAATATATATAAGATCCAAACACAACTAATAAGCTAACCAATACCCATATTAAGCACACGAAATAAGATGAAAGGTAGAAAGAAGATAGAAGAATATTAGATTAAGAAAGTAGAGAGTTTGGTATGATTACACCTAGAAAAATGTAACCATTATACCCCTTGCCTACATATTGGTGTATGGGATTCTATCTTGGGCCGGGCTTGTCTTGTCTTGGGCTTTGAACCTGAAACACAGACAATATTAGCTTAAAGTCCAAGCCCGTTACTCTCGACTAGCCTATTACATAACAACACTAACTACGACTAAGACGACCGATAACATTCTTGTTCGACTTATATAAAAATAAGCCTAACAATCTCCCCCAATGTTAAGGTCTTCTTTGATCTCCTCAATATTGACGTTCTGGATGGAGGTTATCTTGATTTGACTTTATCTTCCCTAATTTTGAAGATATGATGTTTGATCTTTGCCTTCTTTGGTCTCGTCTTTGTCTTTTCTTGTTTGTAATGGCTTTGTTCATTCATGCTTTAGACGACCGATGACATTCTTTTGGTGTCATTTATGTGATTATGATCTTGAGCCTTTATCTTTTGACTTTGAGTTCTTGAGATCTTTCATCTTGCATCATCTCCTTGTCTTGAATCATTTTGATTTGACTTTCTTGATTAACTTGTGCTCTTGACCGACATGCTCATACTTGTGTTAAAAGCTTTCAACCTTCTTTTCTTCATCAAGGCTAACAATCTCTTCTATTGAATGTTTCTTTGGTTAACAATCTCCTTAGAAGATAATTCTTGATTTGACTTTGAAGATCTTTGATGATGAGGAAGTTCATGATTATCAGAGTTGCTGAATTTGACATGAACTTGAGCTTTCTAACTAATAACATTCTTGTTGTATTTAAGTTGAATGAATGACTTTTGAAGCTTGAGTATGAGCACGTGGTAATGAATCCGACTTTGCTGGAATGGGGATGCAACACCGACGTTTGTACTTGCATTTGAATGTTAGTAATAAACATCAGATATGGATGAAATGTCTTTGTCATTCGTTGATTTTAGGTTGCGATAACCATTGGTTCCCCAATTTATAGTATAAATACTATACATGTGATTAGGTAGATTCAAAGAATCTCCTTGATAGGTTTTCTAGCTCAAAGCGTGGGATCTTCTAACACAAATGTATTAGATTCACCATGCTTGCTTGTTCTCATTACCGGAACGTCTCAAAGCAGACAACACGGTAAGAGTGAATCAAATATTTACTATCTTTCTGACTAAGTCGTCAATTCATTTACTAGACCAAAATCGATATACAGTTATCACAAGCTTGATTCATATAGAATCTTGCAAGTCACCTACTGCAGAGCTATTTGAGGTTGACTCTGGAAAGATTTTCATTCGTCACTGTAAATACTAAAGAGTATCACTCTGAATGTTCTGGCAAGATCTCAAGGATAATGCATAGGACTCTTTGTTACCAAATGTTGTTTAAGGGTGAACAACAAGTGTTATACATGGATTGTGTCCTAATGAGATTTATAATGATGATCTCTTCTGGATATAGACTTGATTTGTGCATTTTGGTTTTAGTAATCGGAGGCTAGAGCTGATTGCCACCTTTTCAATATCAACAATCTCGGAGTGAGATGTCAATAGATAACGTGTGTATCTCCGTGACAAATGACACAAGTTTCTTTTGAGAGAAACTCGAATGGCTGGGAAGGGTTGTGCGTTGCATCACTGGGTCCATGACGGCTTTCTTTAATACCAACAATCATCTTTATGATTTTGATAGATTATGTATTGACCCGGTTTCTGCCTAAGTTGTGTGGAGGGATTTTTTTACCCTTTATCCATACTTTTATTTTTCATTCTTCAATCCCTTTAATGCTTACCAAGACGTCATTACTAACACCTTGTTGTGATTATTCCAGTGTTAGCTCAACCTTAGTCGGCATTCTTCCCTTATATCATTCATCTTCAATCATACCTAAAGACTGTTACTTCTAACTATGGATTGTCCTTGGGTAGATCCCTCTAGTTCTAGTTAGATCATAGGACTTATACCTAACCTTAACCACCTTATGACTTCATCGACGTCGTGAGTTAATTGGTTGTTGGGTATAGAGATTGAACCATAAAACCTTTGATACAGACATTTTAAAATACCCCTTACACATGTTCTCTGAGATTCAAAATTGTTTTGCCCATGAAGGAAAAAGTTGCACTTAGAGTCTTAAAGATCACATTCTTCTATATCACACTTTAATCACATTTTCTTCTCTTATTTTAAATAATAAAATATTTAGTATTTGAAATACCAATTGATTAAAATTTAAGACATGAAAAATTCTATGGGGAGAAAAATTATACCATGATATTGCATGAATTTATTTTTCTGATAGCTCCCATACAACACAGTATGTGGGATGCCACTAATTTTTAAAACTTGACATTACAAGGAAAAAATGATATGACACCACAAATATGTTGAAGACGGAGTGAGATGCGTTAGTGAACAATGTATATGATTTATTGACATTATAATTTCCACATTTTAATTTCACGAAATGTTTTTGGATACATAAAATTGACATTTATGAGATGTACCCAAAATACATTAAAAGACTTTGGTTTTAAAAGGCTCTCCCTCAAAAATTGATTCACTTGTTACGATGACATTTTTGAGCATTATTTTACCAATTGTACCACTTATAGACATTGAATATTGTACCAATTATTAAATATATTGAGGAAGGGAGTGTTGAACACATACTTTTAACCAATACCACTTATTATGGAAAGATACCATAAATTATATTATAGATAATTTAACATTGAAAGTTCTTTTTGAAAATTGTGTTCAACGGTTTTAAAAAACATGAAGAAGATTTCTCTTCTTTTGCTAGAGTGGGTGCACTGAAGCGTACACTACCCTATGAGAGTTGGATCTGGGTTGCAATCTGAATTGATTACAAGCCATTATCATGAGCTTAAAACTTTGTATGTTTTGTTAAGGAGCCCAAGACCTGAGAAAATATGACTTTCTCGTTGATAGGATAAGTTATCTTTAAAGATACACATTCCTTACATTGAGGTCCGAGTTATGCACTGAAATGTACATAAGTCATTAAGAAAATTAGAAATGACATGTTTTGAAACGTTTGTACTCTTGCTCGAACTTCATTTACACACCCGTGTTAATGTTAATCGACATTTCTAGGTACGTAAATGTTATCGATTCCAAGAGACATGTTGAGAAGATTCTTTTTGGTATTTTTGAAATTTTCTGATTTTATATTTTATTTTTCTAAATTTTATATTTTTGTATTTTCTTTTTCTTGGTTTTATATTTTTGTATTTTCTTTTTCAAAAATATTTATAAATCAAAATAAAGAGAAAAATAAAAATATATGCACGTCGAAGTTTCCATCTGCAGTGACAATTGTTGCTAGAGTTGAAGTAGATGAAGTTGAATCAAGTTGTTGTTGACGTTTATCGAATGCATCAGCAGTAGTAACATCGAAAGAATTCGAAACAACTTAATTTTCTCCATTCAAATATTCGTCGAACAAAGGACCGAATAGACTTTCCAACTCTATCATTGACGTCATAACTATCATATCTAATGTAGGAAATTTTGTTGACCTTGTGGTACAAGGCTTGAACCGTGTTTTTCAAACATCATTTAACATTGAGGTTCGAGGATTGAATTGTTGTGTTCAAACGTCATTTGAGGCAATTCCTCAAAGTTAACATGAATGGTTTCGACTATCACTCTTGTTCTCTTGTTATATACCCGATAAGCTCTTGACTGAGTAGAATACCCTACAAAAATACATGCATCACCTTTTTCTTTCATCTTGTTAAGATTCTCACCATCTCTAACGATGAAACATAACGAGCCAAAAATGTGAAAGAATTTTACAGATGGTTTCCGGCCATTTATGATGTGGTAAGGTGTTTTCTCATGTCAAGGAATTACGAGTGAACGGTTTTGAGTAACACATGTTGTTGCAATTGCTTCAGCCCAGAAGAACAAAAGAACTTTAGTGGCGCTTAACATTGTTTGAGCAACCTCAACAAGAGTACGGTTCCATCTTTCAACAACGCTGTTTTGTTCAGGTGTTCAAGTAGTTGACGTTTGGTGTTCAATCCCTTCTTGAACAAAGTATGCATAAAGAGTTTTATTTAAGAATTCTGTGCCTTTTTTAGTTTGAACTGTTCTAACTTGAGCGTGAAGTCCTCTTTGAACAAGTTTGAGGAAATCGATGAGAACTTATGGAGTTTCGTCTTAGGATCTCAAGAAGTGGGTCCAAGTATATCTTGAATAGTCATCAATAATTACCAACACATATTTCTTACCATTAAAGCTTTCTACCCTCATAGGACCACATAAGTCCATGTGTAGAATTTGTAATCGTCTCTTTGAGCTTGGGGTAGTTTTTGTCTTGAAAGACTTATGTTTTGCTTTCACCAAATCACAAGAAGAACAAAGATGATCTTTGACGAATTTCAATTTGGGAAGGCCAGTCACAATATCATACTTTGACAACAAGTTTATGGTATTAAAGTTTAGATGTGAGAGACGACGATGCCATAACCATGCTTGTGACGATGTAGCTTTAGCCATTAAGCAAATTAGATTGGGAGTGAATGTGTCTTGAAGAGTGATGGAATAAAGATCTGAACCACGAGAACTTGTGAGAAGATCATTTCCCTTCAAATCACGAATATAAAATGTAGATTTCCACAAAGCGACTTTTAAATCCGCATATCAAATTAACCAACGGAGAATAAATTATGATTCAGCCCTTCAACGTAATAAACCCTTTCGATACTTACATTCCTTTGAACCAAATCTCCATAACCAAGAATCGGTGCAATTTGATCATTTTTAAACTTCACCTTAACCAGAAATTTCTCCACAAAATTACTTAGGAGCTTAAGATTTCCCGTCATGTGCTTGGAGCACCCAGAGTCGACGATGAATAGAATTATCTCTACGAGCTGCAAAAGAATTAGAAGACAATGGAGTATTAGACAAAGTGGGTCCCCTAATACTATTGGATTCCAAATTATTAGTAGTTCTAGATTTATTTCTTAGAGGCATACAAACATTTAGGATAACATTCACTGTATTGGTCTTGGGTTTCCATTTATGTCCTGGTGGTGTGATCTTAGACTACCACCATCTACATGTCTTACTAACATGCTCATATTGCTTCCTAATTTTGTTTCTAGGTTTCTGATTAGTGGATTCTGCAGCAACTGTTTTCTTAAGAGGTGTTGCAGTAGATTGGTTTACAATTCGATTGGGTTCCCTAGTACTAATAGGTATATCAATTGGCTTTTTAAACCTAGAGTTCACGCCATTAATATAATAAAGAACACACATGTCATGATTGTCATTTAGCACACATTTTCCACAAGTAACACAGACAAAGTTTACATTCGAGGTCTTAGCATTCAAACTGTCATTACACGCAGTTACAGACGTTTTATTATTAGAAAACTTAAAATTCCTACGGTGGTCTTCTACTTGTTGCTTCTTCCCTTGACTATTGTTATGCAGGACTCTATCTTCTATTTGATTGCTCTTAAGCTGTGGTCTGCTAACACTAGTAGTGGGAATTACTCCTGTAGAAAAAGACACGCGTTTATTAGTTTTTCTAATGTCTCGAGGCAACTGTGGTGTTCTAGTTTGATTAGGCTTTGTGCGCACTTTACACATTCCTGAAGCAATCACATTTATGTTCTTTAAAGTTGACTTCATATTCTAAGGCAAAATCTGTGTAATGATTGGTTTTGAAAAATCATTGGACACATTATTTGTGGTAACTGCCTTTGACTTTGAAAAATTTGTCTTTGCAAGAGAATCTAAAAAAGTAGCTGGTTTACCTAAAACTGATTGTCGTTGACTTTTAAAAGCATTCGGTTGTCGAATAACCGATGGTTTTTCAAACTTAGTTTCTACATATTTTCCTTTCATCATTTCAATGAGTTTCTTTAACTCACGTATTGCAATTCCTTTGTCTTGTAATTGAGATTTCAAGTCTTGAATTTCAAAATATTGTTCACGTTCTTTCAGAAATACTTTTGACTAATTTTCTTTGAAAGCTTTGTCATTTTTTATCTATTCTTGACATTGCTGTAAAGCAAGTTCAAGATTAACTGAATGTTGTTCAAGTTCAGAAAATCTTTTTTACAATTCATTGAAAGATTTGTTATTGACATTGTCCGTTCTTTTTTAAAGCTCTTTTTCAAGACCTTCACATTTGACAACTTGGTCCACATAATCACATTGTAAGTCAGTGAATTCATCAAGGTTTGTATATACACCAAGTATAGCATTCATGCAATCAACATAATAATATTCCCTAGAAAGTCGGTCGATTTCATTCAAAAACTATGTTTTTTGAGTTTCCAGTTGAGATTTGAGAGAGTCTACTTCATATTCAAGAGAATTAAAGTATCTCAAATCAGCAACCATTTCCTCTTTCAAACAAAAGTGAAAATTTTCTAAATCAGCATTGATTTTTAGAATTTAGGGACAAAAATTTCCTTCGATTGTATTTTGAATGAATGGATCTAAGTGACCAAAATATGTTCTTTTAGCAATTGTTTGTTTGCAACGTTCCAATCTATCAAAAATCGTGTCAACACTACTTTTAGTTTTGAAAAGTTCTTAAGAGCTTTTACAATTTTGATCCCACGGAATGGATTCATCCATCTATTTTTCTAACAAAGTTGTTTGTTTATTAAAAGACTCTTTTGAATTATCATTCTTGACAGGTGTATGACTCATTTTTGATCTTTCTGAAAAATATCTATGTTGAGGCGACTTTTCACGTTGTGGAACGAACAAATCATAAAGATTATTCAAGTTTTTATAATTTAACGGTTTGATTAAATCACTTAATTTTGATCGACTTTCGTGGGCAAGACGAATCGTTTCGTCAGATTCAATAGCTAATATTAAAGCAAGATTATCATTATAGCAACCTATATCATACAGACGAGGATTTGCTCTTTGAGCTTTCTTGAGGTACTCAGGTTTAACAAAACTCGTTTTACAATTACGATTAAGCATATTCATTGTTTGAACTGATTGGCCGGTTTTATATACAATATCATCTAAAACCTTGACTTTTTTTTTCTAAAGCAATGACCTTTTCAATTTCTTTGTCTTCACGAGTTTTGTAAAACTTATTCTAAGCCTTTTTTTCTTGTGACATTATGGAGATGGTTTCTTGATGTGCAAAGAGCTCCTTTTTCATTTCTGAAATCGTTTGATTTAAATCATTTATCTTTCGAGTATATTCATTAAATGACTTTTGAGATTCCATTTTGTATGACACCAAATCACCTTTAGCTTTTGCACAATTAATTTCAGCCTTTGAGGCACAATTCGCGTCATGATACCTATGAAGTTTAGCTTGGAACTTCGTAAGGTCTTTAAACATCAACTGATTAGTCTTTGACAATTCATTGTTTGCTTCTTTGAAATGGTTATTTGATGATTCTAAACTTTTATTTTTGGTTTTGAATTCTTTAATTTCACCTTTCAATTTATCAACTAAAGTCTTGTTTGATGATTCCAAAAGCTTATTACGATTTTTGCTCTCATCAATTTCACATTTTAGTTTATCAATTAAAGAAGCAAGCAAATCACGTTCTCTAGCAAGATCATCATCATCCTGGTTAACCATTTCTCCGTTAGTACTCATATCCAATGAATCAATAATCATGTTAGTCTCACCTTGTTCCTCTAGATATGTGTCATTAACATATTCTATTTGCTCAAGATGTTCTTTGTCATTAGCAAACACATTATAGTTATTATCATCATTTTGTTCCTTTTGCAACAGCTCTGTATCAAAGATGGGTCCAAAATTGTCAGCAGCATCTGGAGTAACTTCTTGAATCTGTGCCATGTATATATAATATGCTTCGAATTCCTGATCGTCAGGTTCATCATCAGTGTCATCCCTCTAGTCAACTTTCTCTGCATTCAACTAAAATCCAGCTTCCTCTTGCTTACACAATAGCATCTTCTCCTTGTGGTAAGTTGCATCCTTTGCCCGTTTCGATTTCTGAAATTCCCTTGCTACATGCCTATATTCCTTGCAATTATAACACTAAATCCCAAACTACTATACTACTTGTGTACCTACATTCTCCCTAGCCCCAGCAACATTGACTGCCCTCTGATCATCATACCCAGTGCCTCTGTTAATCCTTGGAGTATTATCCTAATTTTCTCTATTGGTGTTTGATGAAGTTCTGAGGTTGTTGTTGGTAGGTTTGTAGATTTTCTTAAATGATAGAGAAATCAATTCCACGAGTTTATCAATCTCCTTATCCTTTGACAATGCATCATCTTCAACAACCATTTCAGGTTATTGATCATAAGTTGGTAGAGGAAAGTTGACAATTGATTTTCCTCTGTTTCTGGTTGCAACTTGTTGTGATCTAGTTGAGGAATTGTGAGTGTAGTGAGTAGGATGGTTTTGAGGATGGTAAACTAGTTGTTGAGCAACAAGTGCAAGTGGATTAGTAGTACATGCTAGTCTTTCAGTTCTTAACTTATAGACTTCATTCTGGTGTTGCTTCAAAATGTCATAAAGTTTGTGATAGGAGACTGTTGGGATTAAAAGCCTTCTTAATGCTGCTAGTATTATTGCTGCTCTTATTAATGTTAATGCTGCTCAGTCAAAGTTAGTGCTGCTGGAGAAGGATGAAGCCAATGTTGCCTTCATTGAAGAATGGGATGATATTCAGGCTAAGATTGAGACTAATCAGGAATTGGCTCAAAGACTGCAAGCAGAGGAGCAAGAAGAGTTGTCTGTTGAAGAAAAGGCAAAATTATTTCAACAACTCTTGGAACTAAGAAGAAAACACTTTGCTGCTAAAAGTGCAGAAGAGAAGAGGAGCAAACCACCAACCCAAGCTAAACAAAGAAAAATCATGTGTACTTACCTGAAGAATATGGAAGGAAAGAAGCCCAAAGACATGAAGAACAAATATTTTGATTCTATTCAGAAGATGTTTGACAGAGCTTTCAAGAGGGTGAACACATTTGTTGACTTCAGAACAGACTTGGTAGAAGGTAGTTCAAAGAGAGCAGGAGAAGAGTTAGAACAAGAGAGTACTAAGAAGCAGAAGGTGGATGAGGATAAAGACACAGCAGAGCTTCAAAGTCTAATGGAAGTCATTCTAGATAAAGAAGAGGTTGCAATTGATGATGTACCTTTAGCTACTAAGCCTTCAACCATTATTGACTGGAAGATCCACAAAGAAGGAAAGAAAAGCTATTATCAAATAGTGAGAGCTGATGGAAAGTCTCAAATGTACAAAGTCTTTAGTCTTATGCTTAAAAATGTTAGCAGGGAAGACTTGGAAGATTTGTACAAGTTGGTAAAAGCTAAGTATAAGTCAACAAGACCAGTGGAAGACTTGTATTTGGTGTTATGGAGTGATTTAAAGACAATGTTTGAACCACATGTAGAAGATGAAATTTGGAAGTTGTAACAAAGGTACCAAGTTTTGAGTTGGAAGCTATTTGACTCATGTGGAGTGCATTGCTTGAGTTTGCAATCTGGAATGATTTACATGCTGGTAGAAAAGAGATATCCCATTACACCACCTACAATTATAGATATGCTGAACAAGAAGCTTCAGGTTGATTATTTTAGTGAAATGGCATATTAGCTTCATAAACTTCTCACAAAACAACTTAAGAATCAATGAAGTATTTAGAAACATCCTCCTAGTGATTATGGAGCTTTTAAATGAAGAAACTTGATTATTTTGGAGATAAATATCAAGTTTAAGGGAGGATTGTTAGGATTAAAAGCCTTCTTAATGCTGCTAGTATTACTGCTGCTCTTATTGATGTTAATATTGCTCAGTCAAAGTTAGTGCCGTTGGAGAATTTCAATGAAAATTATTCTAAGTGTTTAAGACTGCTGGTGAAGTTACTATTGCTAGAGGAAGTTACTACTGCTGGTGAAGTTACAACTGCCAGTACAAAGTTACTACTGCTAGAGGAAGTTACTAGTGCTAGTGGAAGTTAAGACTGCTCAGAGACTTAGAAGAAAAACTACTAAGTAGTTACTATTGCTAGTACAAAAGTTACTACTGTTAGTACAAAGTGAATGCTGCTGAAAGAGTTAATGCTGCTAGTGAAGAAGTTAGTACCACTGAGTTAGTTAGTACTGCTTATATGATTTGTATGACATATTTTGGTAAAAGATATGTATAACTTGTTTGCTTAGAAGATTATGATTACTTAGGAAAGTATTGTAAGCCGTTTAGGACTCCTTGGTGTATAAAAGGAGGTCCTAGGGCATAGAGATTAAAGAACTGTGCCAAAACCAAAATCAATCTTAGTCTTAGCTTCAAGGTCTTTGTAACCCTAATACTGTAAGAGTATTCGTATTATTATAATATTGGAGCTTTTGTTTGTTGAATTATATGTTCATATAATTACTGTTTTATTGATAGTTCTTCTAAATATTAAAGATTAGATTCCGCATAATCTTTAATACATTCAAACAAAGTTTCTACTATAGTTGTGTTAGATTTATCTAATATAACTAAACCTTATACAAGCTTAAGGAATTCGATCTATTAAAGTGGGATCAACAAGTGGTATCAGAGCTTGTTGCTTTGAGAAACTTTGCTAGAAGATATGGATTAAGATTCTGCACACATGGTGGCTGCATCCAAAGTTCCTATGCTCCAACTGGGTAAGTTTGAGTTAAGGTCGAGAAAATTTTCAAAGAAATTAGGGTTTCAAAACAAGGATTTTCCTTAGAACTGAAATTGAAATTTGATGTAATATTTCGCTCAGCTTACTTGTTTCGCTTGGAATATGTAATGTCTTATTTCGCTTGAATTATGACATAAACATATTTTGCTTGGTTCTTGAAATTGTGGCAGAGTTTTGTTTTGAATACAGACATAAATCGCTTGATTTAAATCACCTGAATTACATAAATCACATGTTACACATTTCGCTTAGAACAAGTTTCGCTCAGATACATATTTCGCTCGAAATAAGTAAATTTTGGCAGCGTTTAATTTTAGTTTATTTAATATTTCGCTTGAATTATGTCAACCTGTTCAGAACATATTTCGCTCACAACATGTTTCGCTTAAAAACATATTTCGCTTCCTTCATAGTACATGTTTCGCTTGCTTCAAACAAAAATTTAAGCCTAGATTTTTTGTGAAGAAAATGATGTTTTTGATGATTAAATAAGCTTCCTATAGGCTTGTAAACAATGAAAGTACACCTTGATGATCCAAAGCAACAACAAAACTCTTGTTTTTGATGATTTTTCTATGCGTTTTTTTCAAAAACTTTCGAAAAGTACTCAACCAAATAAGCTATTTCTGATTCTTTAATAAGTTGTTTAAAAGCAAAAAATAAGTTGTAAAGCTAAGGCTTAAACAAGCTTAAGAATCAATACTACTTAGACAAAAATAAGCCAAAGCATATGAGCCAAATAAGCTCGAATATTCAAAAATCTAACCACGAATCAAACACCTAAAACCCCTTGGCGATTGATACCACTTGTTATCCCAAATAATTTAAGATCTAAACACAACTAATAAGCTAACCAATACCGATATTAAGCATACGAAATAAGAAGAAAGGTAGAAAGAAGATGGAAGAATATTAGATTAAGAAAGGAGAGAGTTTGGTATGATTATACCTAGAAAAATGTAACTAACACCCTCTCCATATGTGGAAAGGGTCCTATTTATACACCTTGCATACATATTGGCATATGGGCTTCTATCTTAAGCCGGGCTTGTCTTGTCTTGGGCTTTGAGCCCAAAACACATACAATATTAGCTTAAAGTCAAAGCCCGTTAATCCCGACTAGCCTATTACATAACAACATTAATTACGAATAAGACGACCGATAACATTCTTGTTCGACTTATATAAAAATAAGGCTAGCACATATAATTCTTCAATTGTTCCAAATGGTAGGTATATTCTTCAGCATCTTTAAACTGGTTACTCATTATGTCTCTTAATGTATCCTCCATTCTTTCATGATCAAATATAGTTGGTACACACTTATCAACATTCTGAAACTCTTCAATTAGCTCAGGAGTTTCATCCTCTGGAATTACCTCATCTTAATCAATAACTGTATCCTTAACCCATGCATCCCATTCTTGTTATTGATGTTGACGTTCAGATGTAGAAGTTTTGGATCCTTGAACCGATTGCTTTAATGAAGAGCCTCTTGCAGACTTTGAGCCTTTTGATGTCTTTTGCCTTTTCGCACTTTTCTCCCCCTCAAGAGGACCATCATTGCCTTGATGTTCATCATGATCGCGTTTGCGAAAGGCATCATCCCTACAAGAACTAGTTGAGGCGGAAGACTTTTCAAACTTACGCTTAAGAACATCCCACAACTCTTGATCAGCAACTTGATCTTAAAGATCCAACTTCATCTTCAAATAAAGTTGGTGTTGAAGATCAGCCGTTGTTGTTGTATAGTTGAAGTACTTGTAGTAGGATGAACATTAAGAACTGTATTCTTCATGTGAATCTTGAAAAGTTCTTCAATTATTTTTGGAGCATGAACAACAAATTCTCATGAAATCAACTCAGGCACAATGGCTGTTGAAGACTCTCTATCTTGCTTAACCGCATCATTGACTATTCTTGCAACTACCTCTTTTATAAGCTCATTAGTCTTTGCTACAATAAGCTCTGGAACTAGATTGTTGAGAGTGTCAGGCATTTCCTTCATTTTTTCCTGAAAATAGCAGTTAGTAACAAAGGTATTATTCATATGCCTCCTGAGTTGACCACGTCGTCTGGCCATCTGAGCAATGCTTCCTAAAAGAATATTTCTTTTGTTGGAACTAGGTTTTGAATGATCTTGAGTTGAAGTAACAGGGGTTATTGATACGAAAACCATTAATTCCTTAGCAATAGCCTTTTCCAAAGATAAGTCTTTCCTAGAGGATCTAGGGGGTGAGGGAATGGGTGTCTGCATCTTCTCAGTCCTAACTTCCAAACTACCCGTCCTTCGAGTTCTGATCAATGTTTGATCATCGTGATCATCATTGTCATTATTATCATCTTTCTTATCATCTTTCTTCTCCATATCATCATCATCATCATCATTTGTTTTTGGATTTTCCTTGTGTCTCCCAGGCTCTATCCTAGTACCAGAATCTTCTTCATCAAGGAAAACCAAATCAGTAAACTCACTGGCATAAGATTCTTCATCTTTGCCTTCTACAATCTTTTCCACATCCTCCTTTAACAATTGTTCTTCAACTACAACCACGTTTTCTTGTTCCTCTACAATCTTAGCAGTTTTGTGTAACGCGAGTCTTAATAAGGTTGCTTCATGAATGTCATCTAGTTCTTGATCATCACTTGAAGGTGGAGGTGTTGTGGAAACAAGTTTCTGCTGCTTAACATGAATCTTGAGAGATGGTTTAGGTAAACTTGTCTCTTTATCAAATTGTTTTCCCTTATTATTTTGAACAACATCCGCATGGTTAGGTGTCCTAGTGGCTCTAGATCAATGTTTTAAAAACCGGGTTGAGTCGGCCGGTTGAACCGGTTGACCCGTGAACCGGCTCGGAGACCGGGCCGGATGTGACCGAGTTTTTGCTAGTTTGTGAACCGGATTAAACCGTCGGTTTTTTCGTTGACCCGGGTTGACCCGGTTTGATAAACCCGGCCGGGTCGTGACTTTTAAAAAAATATATATAACAAAAACTTTTTTTTCCATAAACATTTCTAAGTTTAATTGATAAATTGAAGTGATGATGATTAGTTTTAATTAAAATATAGTCAAAACTAAATTAAAACACCAACTAATTTTTTTTATTATAAGCTATTACAACTTATAATAATGAGTTAATTGTTTTTGCAAATGTTTGCTATAATTATATATATATATAACTAAAAAAACTAAAACTAATGAGTAAAGACTCAATATTTTTCATCGGTTTAATTGAAAGTATGATAAATTATGAGATAATGCAATACTACATATTAAATATATGTAAAAAATATACATATGTATAAAACCGGTTTGACCGGACGGTTCAACCGGTTGAACCGGTAACCCGGTGAACCGGTCACTAAACCGGATCAACTAAAAAACCGGGTTTTAAAACATTGCTCTAGATGTCCTATGCATTCCTTAGGGAGATTTAACTGGTTGTGGCTGAATCATTAGAACAACTATCCCTCCATACTCTGCCACATAATCCTTATACTCCCGAGTATCTCGGATTTCATCGGTTATCAAATTTTCTAGAATACGCACCCCTTTCAATAATGATAACATGATATTCCTCTCCTAATCTCTTGGGAATGGGCTCATACTTTGACATAATATCAGCAATGATAAGCTTTATGAAGCGAGGATACTGGATTACACTCTTCTTTTGCTGGACACAATGAATGAAGTCCCACCAAAGAAGGCTTGCATAGTCAACATGAACTTTGTTAACCACAAAGTGAAAGATCTGAAGAATTTTGATCTTTGTCTGATCATGACCAAATGTTCGAGATGTGAGACAGTGGTTGAAGACTTTAAACATTATCTGCCATGGTTGTGCAAGATTCTTGGTGTAGAATGCACTCACTTTGTCAACTAAGCCTTGATAGCCGATGATCTTTAGAAATGGTTGGATGTACTCAAGAGTACCAGGTGGAATGAATTGTTGTTCAGGTGTTTCCACTGGTAGCTTAAGAGTTAAAGGGAACATATCCACCGTATAAGTGATTTCTTGTTTATTAACCATGAAACAGATAGTCTCATTTGCATTTAGAACTTTCTTGACTGTTTTCCAGAATAGCTGAAGGTACACAGCTGGAATATCAGTGGTTATAGTCAAAGCATAGCTCACATCATGATCAACTAGAAGTTTCCCAACAATCCTACACTCCTTTAGGCACAAAATGTTTGGAAGTGCCGCATAGTTGTTACATCTTCCAACTTCCTGAAACTTGCTTGTGTGAACAAGTTGATCAGCTGGTGTGATTTGTTGTGGTTGTTCCATGATGATTACTGTATGATGAAATAAAGTGATTAGTGAAATGAGATAAAGATATGATGTATTCAGTTATATAACATTTTTGTCTCTTTCCACTCTATCTGTTTTTATATGCCCTGGCAATTCTTTTTGAGCATATTCTGATCATTTTTATTTCTCATGTACCGATACTTGCTTTTTCGGGTACATGCCATACGCTTTATTCGACTTATTCTTTTGGTCTTACTTTGTATGCTCTGACATTTCTTTTTTGAGCATATTCTGATTTTCTTTTTCGCGTATGGATTTTATCTCTCTTTCTGTTTGAGTTTTCTCACCAAAAATGTTTGTGTAATGATACTCTTTCAAGAATAATAAAGACATACTCTTATTTT
The DNA here is from genome assembly GCA_026074375.1 of Tanacetum coccineum. Classification (NCBI taxonomy): domain Eukaryota; kingdom Viridiplantae; phylum Streptophyta; class Magnoliopsida; order Asterales; family Asteraceae; genus Tanacetum; species Tanacetum coccineum. Next base: position 20,767 of record BQNB010043756.1, on the reverse strand, counting down.
GAAATACCACTTGTTGTTTTGAGAAATTAAAGAGTAGTACTTTATATTCTTAAAAACTGTTTGTGAAAGAGTACCACTTTGACAACACAATATACATTTTTACAGAAGACGAGATATATTCAAAATCACTTGTTAATGTTTTCAAAGACTTTTGATTGAAAAACATAGTTACAGACTAAAATTCTCTAATATTTCAATCGGATGGTCACTACGAAACTACCTTATTCTGAACGTTTGACAATGGTCAAAACCTGATGTAACTTATACCATTGTAAAGAAATAGTCAATAAGCTACTACCTCAGTCTATGATTCAGAAAACGGTCAAAACCGAATGTAACTTAAACCTTTTACCCAATATCATATATAAGAACGTGTCATGAACTAGAAAATTCCTTTCAGTTTGATTTGGATCTTGTTGAAAACTTTGTGATTTGAACATTTGAAACATGAGAATCTATAAATGATCATAGACAATGAAATCACCACTTTCATTCACTTTCCACAAATCATCTTTTGATTTTGAACATTAGATGCACATTTTAATCAATTGTTTTGTTAAGCCATTTTAAACGTTTAAGCCCATTTAGGTTTTATATGAAACCCAATAAGAAACCCATTTTGTTATACAAAACCCATTAACTGGCCTAACAAGCTTTTTATAAAGCCTATACAAAACCCATTAAGGCTGATACAAAACCGAAAGTTCAACTTATATCCAAAACCACTTTCATACATACGAAACCCTTGTAATCATGTGTTTTACAGGTTTTAATACAAGATTAAACATTTCTCATCATACGAAACCTGTTTTGGAATTTCAAAAGATCATTTTCATATATACATAACCTGTGTCGGGTACGTAACCCCTTAAATAAAGATCTAATCGTATTGGTTAGCAATGATTAAGTACGAAAATCAAAACAATAATCCCAAACACATGTTTTGCCTAAGTCAATTGATCCAAAAAACCTATCGATTATTTTATGAAACCCTGACCCTAAAGACGAAACCTTAATTTCAACAAATAAGCACAATAATAATGAAAAAGGAAACGATTTAGATGCTATTTTCTTACGTTTGAAGCACAAAGAGTCTCGAAAATCGATTTGGATCGAATAAAAGTGATACAAAAGCACAATAGTTGTGGGAATATACGAAATTTCAAAGGTTGTATACGAAAGCTATGAGGCTTTTGTATGAAACCATTAATATATATATACATCCGAAACTAACTTTTGAAAATTATCATTTTCAGTCCCTGAAATTTCATTTTTATTTCTTTTGAAGTCCAAAGTTAATAACAAACTCCCCCTTGGAGTAAATAGCAAAGAAAAGAAAAGGGTTATGGATTTAGCCAAGACTGTAAAGTTTTGTGATGCTACGCTAGAAAGAGTTTTGAAGGAAGCTAAGCTGAAGATCTTTGAGACTGAGTTTCTAAAGAAGGCTCCACTGCGGGGTGAATTAGATCTTGATATAATAAAATCGTATGAAACAAAAATAATCAAGTGTCTAAGACATCGTGAGCAGATGAGTAGATGAGAGTTATTCGTGAATGGAAGACCAATTCTACCAACAATGAGGCATTAATAATAATCAACACTTAGGGGGAGATTGTTAGGAATTAAAACGTGTTAATTATTAACAATGAATTAGTCTTGTAATGAATAGTACTTTAGTTTCATATGATCTACAAACTCATCTGAATTTTCTTTCCAACTCAACCTAATTTAATCAACTCAACGTAATTTAAGAGGCCCAACTGAATTTTGCAACCAATTATCCAACCGAATTAAAGGCAATTATCAAACCAAATTTGGAAGGAGTTATAGAACCGAATTTGCAAGCAGTTATCGAACCGAATTTGAAGCACTCGGTTAAGGTAGTTATTCGATTGAATTTACACAATCGAATTTCAATCACTAAAAATTCTAACCAAAATTGTGAAAATGATGTTTTTTCTAACCGAATCTAGTCCAAAACCGTGTTTCCTGCCATTTATAAAAAAATTAAATGGTTAAAACCAAAATTTCCAACCGAATCTCCCGTAAACACGTTTTATACTACCAAATCACAATCGAATATCACTAAATCACTACAAACTTTTACGTCATTTCGTATTTAAAGAAAATCTATGTGCTTTGAGTCGATATAGAATGAAACGTGCATGCAGACAAAAAAATAAGCAAGAATAAGCACAAAATAAGCACCAACACCTGTTCTCAATCTCACGAACACAATCAAACACTAGAAACGAATCACTAATCCGCAATCTCTGGCGAATGATACCACATATTAAGCTTGGATCTTGATTGATGGACATAGTGTGTGTAGATTATGGTGTGTGTAGTGTGTGTCTTTTGAGAGAGAATTTCTACAATCTTGTCTTTTGATTAAATGATGTTGATACACTTAATCTTGACTAACTTGAAAAACTTATGAAAAAGAAACTATCTCCTATTTATAGTCTCTTAGAAGGAGGACTTTTCTAACTTAACACTTTTAGTCCATGTACTTATAAAAGTAAATTAAGTAGATTATTTCTTTATTTCTAACAGGTTCTTCAGCCGACATATCCTGACGCCGTCACCTTGTAAGTGTGACGCCGTCATAACTTCTTGGTGACACCGTCTCCATACATTGAAGCGTCACAAAAACATGTCTAAAACTTCTCTTTCTAGGCACAATTGGTGACGCTGTCAAGGAGGTGGTCGCGAGGCTAAAAAGTTGTGTTTTTTGCTTCGTTTCTTCTCGAATCGAGCCTAAGTCAAGCTCATTCCATCCAAGTGCTTCCCAAATGCTAATTACACAAGAAGAAAGGATTTAGTGCAATAATATAGCATATTTGCAGGTTTTTAGAGGTTAAATGACCTCAAAAAGTGTATAAAATGACACCTCATCATCTAAACACCATGTTATGACCAAGATACGACCTTCCAAAGTCTATACAGATTTCTATCCAGTTTATGATTTAGATCAAACAACGCCTTTTGACCTAGATAATCATATCTATGATTATATATTTAACCTAATTCATCAAATCTCTTTTTAATATGTTATTTTGATTTTTTAAATATAATTAATCCATCTTTCGAGTCATATTATGAATCCAAAAAAATGTAAAGCCCAAAAGAAGATAGAATAATAGGAATACGGTGAGGGTTTTTTAGTAATACGATAATTTGTGAAGAATGCCGCTAATCGTAAGGATTCAAGACTCCTTCATGGAACATTAAAACAAAGAACATAAGATTATTTTCTGAGTTTTTTGTAAAGAACAATTGAGATAGAATGGGAAGAAAACAAAGGACGCTTACCAAAGGCTTTAAAAGGGAGATCGAATAACCTTGTTCTTGAGAGTTTGATAAAAATAATAATAACGGGGGCTAGGATTTTTTATAAGGTTTCGACACAAAGGAGAAGAAGAGAAGAAAAATACAATTTTCATTTAATCTAAACTCTATATACAAATAGGTGTTGCAAACAACATCGACACGAGTACACACATAAAATAAATAACGATACAACTAAAACTCATACTTCGTATTTGGATATTTCGTACAATATCATTTACACATATGGCAAACTTTGATACGCTACAAATACACTAATAATTTGAACCTCAACCATGGCTCATATATTTGATCATACATCGCATGCTAGTCTAAAGGTCGGTGACACACAATGATATACTACTAAAATCCTAATGCTACAAAAAAATCATTAATCTTGTGATATTAACATCTTCATCTGATACTAAATGCTAACCATATTCATCTCATACACGACTATGATTTTTACATAATATGTTTTATAAATCTCCAACTTCTATAACATTGGTAGATAAAACTGATAACATGTATCAACTAAGCCACCGTCACATGTTAAGATCAAATCCAAAACCTTAAAATCATAATTTGGTTCTTGGAAACTGCTACACGAGACCAACAAAGACAAAAATAATATTCGTATAACCATATTTGAAAACTTGATTCCCTAGACAAATACACAACCACATTAAAGCTAAAACAAGAAGCCCGATTCATTTGGCGTGTTTAGTTTTCGGCTTCCGCTGATGACTTGATTTAACTCCGGTTACAAGGGTTCCACCCAGTGGTGAAAGAAGAGGAACAACAAAGTAGACTCTATCCATGGCAGTGGTTGTTTAAATCGAGACTTCTGATGAAAGGGAACAACGAAACGACGAGGTAGGTGGTGGCCGAAACAACAAGCCCATCAAAGACATCGATTATGGTGGCGGTGATAGGTATGTGTATCATTGTAGTCATCAGAGACATCGATTATGGTGGCCACAATAGCCGTTTCAAGCAACAGGACTTACGACTAAAGCACATAAAACCGTTAGCAAAATCTTCGTATACCATCATATGTGGTGAATATAATTCGTTGGTGGAGAAGGTGATTTAGCCATAGAGATAAAGGCAGATGGATGTTTCACATGAGAGATAAAATGAGATTTTGTATTTTGATGTAAAAGAGAAAATGGCGGCACTTATCTATCTATTATACTAAAAGATTCAGCCCCTTAATTTAATGGGGCTGTATCTTTAAATGATTTGTCTCACCCAAAGAGCCATAAGTACAAAACTCTACTGCATACGTTGATAAGCATCTTGAGGAGTACCCCATGCTTCCATGATTATACTGAAAAATATGTAGAGTTTTTACATTTAATGTAGCAGTATTAATGAGAGAGGGACCATTTGTGTCAAGATTATGTAGCTTTTTCTCAAAGCTAACCCTAACCCTAACACTATAAATAGGGGGTCCCTAAACCTCATTTTTCATCCCATACCTCTCCTCTCTTCTCTCTTGGTCGAAATTAGGGATCCCCATGAAAGGGAACCCGGAATTTCGGTCAATTCGAACAGTGTTTGATATTCTCTTTTGATTGAAATTAGGGATCCCCATGAAAGGGAACCCGGAATTTCGGTCAATTCGAACAGTGTTTGATATTCTCTTTTGATTGAAATTAGGGATCCCCATGAAAGGGAACCCGAAATTTCGGTACATTGTTTAGACTTTAGGCTTTAGGGTTTAGGCTTTAAGCTTTAGGCTTTAGGCTTTAGAACTATTGTTTTCTTTGTTGTTATAGATAAGTCCTCTCTTCTCTCTTGGTCGAAATTAGGGATCCCCATGAAAGGGAACCTGGAATTTCGGTCCATTCGAATAGTGTTTGGTATTCTCTTTTGGTCGAGATTAGGGATCCCCATGAAAGGGAACCCGAAATTTCGAAATTAGGCTTTAGGATTTAGGCTTTAGGCTTTATGCTTTAGGCTTTAAGCTTTAGGCTTTAGGCTTTAGGCTTTAGAACTTTATGCTTTAGGCTTTAAGCTTTAGGCTTTAGGCTTTAGGCTTTAGAACTTTTTTTTCTTTGTTGTTATAGATAAGTAATTTATGTGTGTGTTCTATTGATGTATATATTTGTAGGCTTCAAGTTGTTGTAACACAAGCTTTTGTATATTGGTACAAATCCAAAAGTGAAAAAATGGCATGGATCATGGTATACTAAAAGATTGACCCCTAAATTTATTGGGCTTGTATCTTAAATGATTTGTCTCACTAGAGAGCATAAGTACAAAACCCAACTGCTAACTCAAACTCAATATCATGGATATTAATGATTCGTGAATCAATGCATTTATTTACATGTGAATTAAATTTCTGTGCAACTTTAGTCTATTTAGCATCTGCCCATTATCTCCTTAAAACAAACTTTATAGTTTCAGTTATTAAGAAAATCAAAAGTATTGCTATTATAATAGTCTCTTACATATCCTCACTATGAGTCACTATCTAAATTCCAGCCAATTAGGAATTGATGCAAACCTATCCTTTTGTTTTGTTCACTACAACGTATTGCGATTTAAGTAAATGAATCAAGACAGTGAACGGAGTCAACTCAGTATATACCGAGTTAGACAAGTCGGCTACAAAAAAGAAGAAAAACCATAATCAAAACAGCCCGAACAACAATTCCTCATCCATTCCTATGAACTCCCATCCACCTCATATCACACAAACCACAAAACATCACAACCACTATAAATCATCAACCCATAACAAATTTGAACTTTAATGAAAATTAATGGATCATCAGAATTTTCTTTTCTTTATCGTGTTGTGCAACAACATCATAGACCTTACATAGATCATAACACGATAACGAATCTCATCATAGAATCTTAAAATGTTTTGTAAAAATAGATCTTCAAGAAGAAAAACTTCTCTTTTATATTCAAAAATAATGATAAGATTTATAACAATTCTGTTACAATTCTATCTTTGTTCGTTTAAAGAAAACACAAAAACAAAACCTAGCTGAGACCTTTGGAAAGATAACGGTATGGTGGCATTTTTGACATGGCACCTCGCCACCACTCGCCACCATACCACAAGAGCTTGCCGTTTGAAATTTTTCCATATCTCCTCGCTGTAGAAAACGAGTTAAATAAGACAAACAAGTTTTTGAAATATAACCTACCCTTACGTTTAAACAAACCACATATAGTTGAAACACTAATCCTTGGTGGAGGAAATATGGTGATGTATTGATCTATGTTTTTGATGCGTTTTTTTGGTTTGAGAAGAAATATAGAGTGGATCCAGGCGTTTTATACAAAAAAAGTGATAAGAAGAGCAATTAAGGGTTTGAGAGAATTTTATACTAACCTAAATATTAGGGATATCATATTTTGGCTGAGATCCATTTTTGTCATTGTAATTGGGCAGGTGCCAAACCATTCGAGAAAATTACCTACATTTTGGCTAGGTTGGAAAACGTTGTTGTTAAATGAAATTACGTGGAATTGTAAAATTATCGCTGTTTTTTACTACTAGTATCATTTGTAGAGTTTTTAAATTGTATTGTAATTTTATTTGTTTTATCTATTCGTTTACTTTGAGCAAACTACGAGTGGTGCGTAGCATATATATAAAGATGTCGAATTGTAGATATGTACATTATTAATTGAACGCTTGGTCCCAACAGTATTCACGAGAAAAAGTTTAAAAAATCACTTAATTATTACTATTCTTTTCTTAAGGCTTATTTTGAAGTAGCCTGAATCATTATGCAATAAACACTTAGATACAACCTGTGTGCATCGCACGGGTTTGCATGTTCAACAACGCATCTAAACATTACACGGCCAGTTCCCAAAGTATACACAATCAAACTAACGCATCAACATTCTAACAAAATCATTATGCAAGCAACCACATGAGAAAAAAATTTAACACAAGCCGTGTGCATCACACGGGTCTGCATGCCTCGTGTCATAAATTATTAGGTTATATAAATAGGAATATAGATAAATACAAGGGAGTTACATTACTTAATTTTATTAAAAGGCAGGAAAGTGAGTGAAAAGTAATTAATGCAAACCGAATCCGACTCGACCTTTTAATTAATTAATTAATAATGGCCCGATCCAGCAACCAACCTACTCGATCCATCCACAAATGAATATTTTAATCACTAAATAGGGATAAGGGTACAACACACAGACATCAAACCACACACTAAACAAAGACACGTAAGATAACAATGGTGACTCATCACCATTGCCTCACTTCTTCATCTCCAACGCCCCATTTTTTTCCCCATAGTTTCTCACCAAACAAAAACACACACACACACACACTCACTAACCAAATGGTGCCCCTTCAATACCGTCGGTTGTTATTGAAGTCGGAACAAGCAGCGGCATCGTAGCAGCTGCATATGTTGGAAGCTTCATAGATTCAAATCAAATGCAAAATTACTACTATATTCTAAAACCCATTTTATTAGTAGGTAGCTTTTTTTGCTTAAGTTATGTGTATAAATAATCTGTGTGTTACAAGTTTTTTTACATAAATTGATTTTAGGTTTTAGAATGTTTTTTGTATGTTAGGGTTTAAAGGTGAGGAGTATGTTTTGGATGAAAGATTGTGACTTGTTGTTGTTTTTGTAAAAGAAATTGGTTGCACACCATATGTTTGATGAAATGTCTAAGTGAAAATTACAGTGACAGTTTTGGTTTGTTTCGTTTGTAGTTGCTGATGGAAATTGAAGAGGGTGCGGTAAAGAAGCAGCAAGTTATTGATACACGACTGGCGGACATTATGGATTACTTAAGGCTTATGGAATTGTAGAATTTTGACGCGATGGTCTGCTACACCTAAGTAAAATATTAGTGGTCGAGGTTATTTTGTACTTATTTGTTTCGGTTGCAATTTTGAATAGTCATGAAAAAGGGTGTTTAGGACTGCTTATTAAAAGTGGTTGTTATCTTTTCAAGTTAGCTGTTTGGAGTTGCCAAATTTAAATTGCTTATTTAACTCATATATCATCAAATAACCAGTTTAGATACGTAATCCGAAACGGCCTCAAAACAACGTGTAAGTTATTGAACAATAGTTAAATTTAATAATCGATCTTGAAACAAGCGAACACGGACACTATTTTTGAAATTGTTGTTTTTCAAGTTGCTTATGTGTGTATGCTTATAAGCGAGAACACAATTGATGCTATCAAACAATAACCTTATCTTTCCTATGTGTCATGATTATTGTTAAACAAGCACATATACAAGACTAATAATCTACCGTGTTGACAACATTTAGGTAGCTTCAGTTGTAGTTGTGGTTCTATTGCTGGCAGCTGCAACTGTTAACAATGAAGCAGGTGGAGACACTAATTCGTAAGCCCACTCAAATTGATACAAAAAGGCTTCTTTCAAGAATCTCTGCTATTTTAAAAAATTGAGCATAATGATGACATCAAATAACATCACTTTTATATCCCATGTAAATAGCCCATTTTGTATAATTATTGCAAGAATTGTTACTTAATCGTTTATATTTGAGATTTGCAGTAATTATAAAGTACTTTGTGAAGATTAGCTTAAAGGCACGCATTCTGGAGTTTAAACGAAGAAATATGAAGAAACTGACTCTGACATCCTATACGCCGTATCCATCAAGGAAGATACAACGTATATGTGCCTGCGCTTCACAAGAAACCACGAAGAACAAAATCCAATACGCGCTATCCAGATGACTTGTAACAATACGTATTTTCAGGTCATTTTACCACGTCATTTAATTCACTATTTATTTTTAGTCTTGTACGCGTTTGCTTTTAATCTTTATCGTTAAGTTAAATCGCGTAAACTAAAAATCAACAATCAACGTAAACGGGCACCAAACAAATTAAAATTTACGTCAAGCAAGCAATATATTATTTTTACGAAAGTAATAATCAATTTTTTATATTTTATTTTTATTGGTTACGTAAAACGTTTATGTTTCGCAATTAAATACATTTAGGCATACCCGGAAGCACCAATACCTATCTATACTCAACCAAATACCCACAATTATACCCAATACAAAAAAATTACAAAATATCTTATGTATAAGCCCATGTGGCCGGATATAGATGAAAACACAAGGCAAAATATCACAAAATCACCAACTCAATCTTGTACAACATATCTTTCATTAAAACATAAGTCAATACAAGTAACATGGTCTTTTTCTTCCTTGATTTCCTCCTCTTGTCCAAGCATAGTGTAATATGTACCTAGTCTTGATTTCAACTAGTTACTTGAAGTATAAAAGGCTTATTCTAGTAAGGAAATAACACACATTCACTTTACTTAAGAAAAACTACACATTTCTCTTGTTCTTTCTCTCCTATCCACGTCCAAACTCAAAACCCTTACACAATCCATACAAAATTTATTTACAACATATACAAGTGTTCTAAGATCATATCTAAGGTGATACAAGAAGGTTTGAAGGCTTGGTTTAGTGTTTACAAGGGTTAAGCAAGGAAGGGTTAAGATTAGGGTTTTCTTTGGATTATGGTTTTGTAAGACTTGGAAGCTAGAGTTTTTTTGATAAACAAGGGTTTAGACATTGTTGTTCATCATCTTACATCATATTAAGGTTATCTAAAAACCCTAATCTCTTTACATTCATGATTTTATATGTATATAATGGTTATATAGTTAACCACCATCTAAGAAACTTATTTACTTATAAAATGGATTTTTACACTTGATTATGATTTGGTATACTTTTACATATGTTATATAGATGTTAATATCATGTTGGAATAGAAGTATAAGTATTGTACAAGTGTGGTTTATGTATAAAAAGTGTATATAAACAAGTTTCTTAAAAAGTGTACTTATTAAAGTTTATGAACAAATAACTATGTAGACTTATGGATTTTGTGATTCTTGGACAATATTTGGACAAATCATGGACTAAGGACATTAAGTATGTAAGACATGTGGTATAAGTTGTTGTAAAGGACTTGTAACAAAGTTACTAAACTAAAAAGTTACAAAAACAAGCTTAAACACATTTTAACAAAAAGATCAAAAAGAGTCTGATCAAATTCGGAAAATAATGTGTTAGCCTCAAAATATTGAGTCGAACAAGGAAATTCGTTCATTATATTAGGTCTCGGTCACTTAATTAATTATACGTTGTAATAGGCTAGAAGGGTAAACGGGCTCGTAAATGTAAGCTAATATTGTATGTGTATCGGGCTAAAGCCCAAGTCAATCCCAAGCCCGGCCCAAGTAAAAGCCCACACGCCCCCATGTAGTTGTGTAGGGTATATATATCATTTTCCATCAAGGAAAATGGTGTTGGTTCATTTGTAAGAATTCCATTTTGCAAGTAAATTAACCATTCTCTTCCTACTTTCTCTCTCTAGTTTCTCTCTCTATAATTCTCATAATTTCCTTCTCTTTTCTACTTGTATTCGAGCAACATGATAATGAAGTGAAGTGATCAAGGGTAACCGACATTTGGTATCAAGAGCCTCGGGTGTTTAGTGTTTGATTTGTGGTTTAAAAATCAAAATTCGTGTTGTATTTTAAGTTTTTTTTGTTCGAACTAAAACGCAAGAAACATCATGGTTTGATCTTTATTTCGTGGCTAAAATGACTAAAGATGTGTACTTTTGTGTTTAGAACAATCCCTTGTATCACTTATTAAGGTTCAACAACTTATTTCGTGGTTTAGATAAAAGTTAGAAGATTTTTTTTTCTTTTTCGTCGTTGCGTTTTGGGTATACAAGAGTTGTTACTCGTTGCGTTTTGAGTATAAGAGACAAAAAGTACTGTACTTGAAAGTGACACTTGTACATGTTGCGTTTTGTACAAAAAAAAATTTTCGTTGCGTTTTGTCAAGAAAAAATTGTCACTGCGTTTTGCTTATATTCATTGCGTTTTGACTCCAAAAGAAGACTCTTGCGTTTTGATAAAAGAAGCATTGCGTTTTGGTTCACAATATTGCGTTTTGCTTCAAAGTCTTGCGTTTTGTCTCCACATGTTGCGTTTTGCTCATCGAAGACCATCATTGCGTTTTGACTAAACGTTACTCTGCCCAATTTTTTTTATACATTGCGTTTTGTGTCCAAGACAGATTGCGTTTTGACTTCAAAGAAGACTCTTGCGTTTTGCTAAATAAATGTCACTGCGTTTTGTTCAAAGATAGTTGCGTTTTGCCTAGAGGTCTCATTGCGTTTTGTTCAAGACTAAGTTGCGTTTTGCCTAGAGCTAATATTGCGTTTTGCCCGTGAGTCTCAATTGCGTTTTGCCTGACATTTGGGATTGCGTTTTGAAAGACTTAGCAATTTACAACAAACCTCAAGGACTAATTAAACGAACTTTGGACTTTAACTTGGACTTTAAAGGACAATTAATTCACAACAAACATAATCAACAAACCTTAACAACAACAATTAACTTTTCACGGTTTTCTCTCGATTTTGTAAAATCCCGCGAAAGAACTCAATTTCTCGATTTAAATCTTGGACATGTAAAATCCCGTGGAAATTAATTACTTTCAATTAATCACAGATTCAATCACAACACTTCATCACACTTAAGATCCTTCAATCATTTTTTTCACTTCATAATTCTTTAATCATTCATAATGACAACTCCAATTGTAACTTCCACAACCAACAGTCAAATGCATAACAACATAATGGCAGCAGGTTCAAGGGATCTTCCACCAATGCTTGCAACAGGACGATATGCACAATGGCGATCACGGTTCTTACGATACATTGATACAAGACCAAATGGTGATGCCTTACGGAAGTGCATTCTTAAAGGTCCTTACACTCCAACGATTGTCACAACACCAGCTGTTCCTGCAACAGAGGATTCTCCAGCAGTTCCTGAACAAACAACAGTCGAGACAATTATGAATATGACTCCTGAAAGAACAGATCTCATCTGAATCAGAAAAAGAAGCGATTTCATTTGATATTGACGGAATTGAGAGATGAAATATACTCCAATTGTTGATGCATGTCAGATCACCGCAAGAAATTGTGTAAGCCATCGAAAGACTACAACAAATGAATCACTCAATATTCAAGATGTCAATACAAACTTGATTTGGGGAGCTTGGTCCATTCACGCCTCCCACAGTGGGGAGAAACAATTGAGTCTTTACTACACAAGATTTTACAAGTATGAAGAATGATAATGTCAGAAACAATTTGACAGTTGCAACGATGCAAGTCCAATGTTCAATTTCTTCACAACTTCAACCAGAAATGGTCAAGATTGTGTAACAATTGTCAAGCAACAAACACAGTTGGATGAAGTTTCATATCACAAACTCTTTGGACATTCTGAAACAAATACAAAAGGAAGTTTATTGGAACTTCGTGCTGAAAAGGAATACAAAATGCTAACAACCATTACCACTTGTTGCTTCTTTCTCAATGACACTTCAAGACACTTATATCAATCATCAAAACTCACAAATATATGCACCAACATCAAAAGCCTTCACTTCCAACCAGATCTCAAGCAACTACAAGGCACACAAAGGGCAAAGATATACCAAACCAATCACACCACATCTGAGTCAGCTTCTCTGAAGAAAGACAGTGACTTGACAAGCTCAGAGGGATAAAGACATGCAGAAAAATTTAGCTCTCATTGCAAAGCACTTCAAGAAAATCTACAAACCTACCAACAACAACCTTAGAACTTCCTCAAACACCAGAAACAAGAATGGAAATAGATACTCCATGTACCAGTCAAGAATGTACCAATCAGTCTGACAGTTTAGGAATCAGAGGGCAGTAAATGTTGTTGGGGCTAGAGAAACTGTAGGTGGTCAAGTAGTGCAACAGTCTGGGATACAGTGTTTTAACTGCAAGGAATTTGGTCATTATGCTAAGGAATGCAGAAAGCCAAAACGGGTTAAAGACTCCACGTATCATAAGGAAAAGATGTTGCTGTGTAAACAAGCTGAGAAAGGTGTTCAACTTCAAGCATAGCATAGGACTGGCTAGCAAACACGGAATGAAGAATTGATGAACATGAGTTGGAATCACATTACAGTTTACATGCAAAGATCCAGGAGGTTCTAATGCAGACTCAGGCAGCTGAGCTGAGCCATTGTAACAGTTTACATAAATGTTACTGACGAAAATGGTGTTTGCCAATGACATAGTACAACATTTTTGAGCAATCTGAATCCATTACTAACACATGTGCAGTGGACACGGGTGATATAATTGTCATTCCTGACTCACCCGAATAATGTTGTTGATAATGATATTCAGGGATGACCAAATTGATGTAGAATGTGATGATGGAACGTGTTGCACTTGCTATATTTTAATTGCTAATTTGAAACTTTGTGATGCCGATTGAAAATAAAAGATTCAAAAGCAATTAAAGAAAGCAAATCTGCAACATTGACTCCAGAACTAGACTGAGTGCAAATCTAATTCTTGCGGAAACTATTAGAACTTCTAGGGGTATCTAAAAGTATTCGGGATAGTTGCTTAGTTGCACTTCATAAATACACAGGACTAAGTTTGAGAGGTACATAGGCCTTTAATGATCGTACATTTGACTATGACAACTTAAACGTAATTTAAATGAAACTCCTAGACTATTAGCTCAAAAAGAAATTGACATAAAAGAAGGTTTAAAAGTTAAAGCCTACGAAATTCTGTTGTCAAAGAGAAACACGATGAGTTAGTCAAAAAGAGTCTTTTAATAAAGTCACATTACGAAGGTCTTGTCAAGGAGAAAACAAAGGTCATAACGGATTTGAAGCTTCAGGAAGAAAAAGATATTGACAAAATGATTTCAATGGAAAACCAATTAAAGTTTTTGAATGAAATTGTATAAAAAAGAAGTCAATCAATCCAAACCATTCATATGTTAGCACCCAAATGCCCTACATTTAATGGAAGACGTACCTTTGCCAATCCAATGTACCTTAAAAAGGCTCAATATGAGAGATCCCACATGACCAATCTGATCCTGCAAACAGACTCGTACCCGATAGGGAAGAGACTCTGACTCTTGAAGAAGAAAGTCGATCAAAATTGAATAAAGACTTAGTGAAACCTTTTGACTACACAAAGTTAAATAGTCTTTATGAAATTTTTAAACCCCTGACTCAGCATTATGAAATTCAGTTCGCACAGGCAAATGAAATAAGAAATAAAATGTGGAGAAAATCATTTGT
>BQNB010043755.1:4095-38894 GCA_026074375.1 Tanacetum coccineum | reverse complement strand
AACATTAAAGGGTGAAGCTCTATTTTGTAATTTCCATTTCATTTTCTCTTTTAATAAAAATCTTTGAAATAGTGAAAAGCTTATCTTTCTACTTATGTCTTATTCATACTTTGAGCTTCCCCGACCTCTCGAGATAGTGAATCTATAATCGTGACACACACATACATACACACACACACACACACACACACACACACACACATATATATATATATATATATATATAAGTATAATCTCGGTGTATACGCGTGTGACCTCATAGGCTCACGTATCTCTGACCATATAAATATCCGTATGACATGACCACTTCCCAATAGTTGCGTCTCTCATAATAAGTAGTCCTAGAAACAACCTCAGAAACCACCACTACTATTGAAACACCACCGGTTACAATTCCCGAGGATACACTGACCGTTAATCAAACCCTACCACTACTACCCGATCATCACCTAAAGTTGTAGCGGTTCCTTCAAATGTTAGACTAACACGTATTTGTAAGTCCACTAAAAAGATAATTTTAGTTACTATTGTTATTCTAATTTGTTTGTTTCTTTTGTTGCTTCTCTACATAGTCTTCATAAGCATGTGTCCTATAAGGAAGCTGTTTGTGATCCAATTCGGCATTGTGCTTTGGCTGAGGAACTTGCTGCATTACATCATAATCACATGTGGGACTTGGTATCTTTTTTGGTAGGTAATTGTGCTATTTTCTCTTGTTGGGTCTATGATGATTGCAACTAAGGAACTTTGGATTCTAGGCTTTGTAGGAAAAGGTGTTGTCGCGATAACCCACAAACGTTAGCAGCGGAGTGGGGGTTCGAACTAAGAACACCGGTTGTTGTTGCGATATCCTATTTGGGAGAAAGGCCTAAGTAGGGGTTCGAACTAAGAACAACATTCCTATTGTAAGGAAAAAATAATTATAAGTACATGGAAAATAAAAAGAATGGTTAAAAATTTCATTTTCTCAAATCAATTTATAAGTTTTGTTTCCTAATCTCTTTTAGCTTTGAGTCGAGATTTATCTATGTTATTAACATTTGAGCTCACAAGGCTTATTTGTAAAGCTTAGATGAATTTCAACTATGAAGATAAATTGATCTATGGTTGAGTTAAAAAGAGTGCACACATCTTAATCATTAATTTATTCCCGGGAGTGAAAAGTTCACAAGTTGTAAGTATAAGAGCTTAATCATTTGGACTTATATTGACAATGATCTTGTTTATTAGCTTTGTTTAGTCTAGTGAAAAGTCAAGGATGACGAATTTTCCTCTTTTGTGCTCTATTAATCGGGAGTAGCCTATTTCGATGAGCCTAAAAGTTGCAAACTTGCAATGATTGCCATTAATGTGTTTCCATGAGATTAAATGTTGAGAAAAGTGAAAGTTGTTTAAAAGGTGATTCATAAAAGGTTCTAAACAAGGGCATTTTGGAAACTTGTTAGTTTACAAAGTGTACACTTCATAACATTGCGTGAGGACACGGCAATCCTTTAGTTTGGGGAATTTTGATATTTGCTAAATTGTACATTAAATTACCCGGGATTTTGCCAAATAAAAGCAATAAAAATGCCAAAAGAATAGAAAATGTGTGCTTTTGTGTCCAATTGTGCAGGAAAGGATTAAAAAGACAAAAAGAAGCAAAAACCGACAAGAAACGGAAGAGACAAGAACAAGAGTGAAGAAACAGCCAAAGATCAAAGCCGGATCAACCCGACACAGAAATAAAGACAGTCAAAGGTCAAAATAAAGTCAAGGGCGCTAGTTTCTGACAAGTTTCAAAGATTCAGGGTTATGTGAAGGTTATAGAGTTCAAGGGTTAAATTTGCAAAAGATGGAAAGTTATTATAAAGAGAGAAAAAGAAGAAGAAGAAACACAAGGGCTAAAGCTGTCGTTTTGAAACTTTCTTTATAACTATACTTGGGCGGGACAAAAGACAAGGACCAAAAGTGTTAACTTTCCAAACATTCAAAACAAACGCCCGCTTTTCTCGCAACAGCCCTAACCAACCAAACAGCATTTCCCGCCCATTTTATCAACAAACCCACTTCGATTTTTACCACTCCCCCGCTCCTCTCAATTGTTAAAACTCGTTCATACACCTTCCCCAATCACAAGCAAACACGTGGCAGTACCTTATTGGTTCAGACACCTCATCTAGCTCATCCAACGGCTTATGTTCTCTCATAAGAGATCGACGGCTGAGATTGAATGGACAATTCTAGAATTCTTCCCTCCTCTTCACCTCTCCTCTATAAATAGCACCTCTAGGCATCATTTTTCAGGAGTTAGAGTTAGTTTTTCGTTTTTCAGTTTTTAATATTTTTTTACCTTTTAAGCATTTTTTTTAAGAATTTTTCAAATTCAGCTTCAATTGCTTGTACCTTTGTGATTTCTACTTGTACATCAATCAATTTGAAGCAACATTCAGTATTCAAGTGATTTTGTCTTCGATTTCCGATTTCAAGTAATTTTCCTCATAAGTTCTTAATAAGATGTTTTGACGCTTTTTTCATGATAATCAGCTCAAATTCATTTTAAAATTTCTGTTTTAGTCATTCTTTTATGCAAAAAAAAAAATTTCAAACAATTTACACAAATCATGTTCAATTTGCGCTTAAGTTGATTCAGAATTGGAAGTTTAAGGAGTAATAAGCTGTTTTTAGCTTAATGAGCTTAATGCTCTTTGGTTTAGAGGCTTTGGAAGCCAATAGGTTTAAAATTTGAGCCACTCACTCTACTAGAGTGGCTCTTGTGCTGAGACTCCATATACTCAGGTTTATTTTTTTTGAATTTCAATTTAGCAAATTTATAGCTTATGTCAAACTGCTTATTTCTTTCAAATTCTCATGAAGTCATGTCTCATTTAGCTTAAATAGCCTGTAGATGTTTAGTTTTTTAAGCTGTTTTTAGTTATAATCAGTTTTAGCTTTAATGCCTTAAAATTTTACCAAAGTTAGTAGTAAAGCTAGTAGAGTAACTAGCTCAATTCTCTATATAAGCTAGAACTTTTAGAATTTAGATAGCTTAAGTAGGTTAGTATAAGAATGAGTAGCTAAAAAGTTTTAGCTGTTTTAGTCTTTAAATAGTTTTTAAGCTCACTTTGTTTTGACAGCAATATATAAAGGTGTGTTTGGTATAAGGTGAGTTTGACTCTTAAAGTCAACTGCACCTTGTCAATTCTTTTCATACAATTGTATTAGGTTATGATATCAAGTTTTAAATAAGTTTTAAGAATTAGACAGTAGAAATATAAAGTTTAGAGCTTATAAGTTTAATTCCAGCACCAGGGCATTTTTCAGTTTAAGTAGCTTTAGATTTTAGAAATATATAAGCCTTTAAGAATCTCACTTAGTTAATTCATACAATAATGCATTTAGTCATTTGATCATTAGCTTTAAAATTGAAGTTTAGCTTGCATAGAATCCTTATGCCAATTGCATCAGCATTATACTTTAGATCAGCATAGATTTTGGCATCTTAAACTTTGAATTTTTCATTTCCTTGTTAAAACCTTGGAAATCCTTTTACCTAGATAGATTATAGGAAGTTAGAACAGCTTATTCACAAAATTTCAGCTTAAAAGGTTTAGAAATAAGCTTGTTAGCTTATAAGTAAAAAGCTAAAAAACAGTTCATAAAAACTTTGCACTTTTCATCTTAATTTTCTTTCTAGTTTTGTTAACTCTAGGTTAATTTTAGTTTAAAAACCTCTAGTATACATCTTAAGTCTTAATAAGCATCTGTTAGTTTTCATTTTCATCAAATAATAAGCTCATAATAATCCAAAATGTGAAAAAGCTTCTAAATAAGCACATTCTGTAACAGATCCAAAAAGCTCAATTTTCTAGCTTATCTAGTTGTTAAAAGTCCAAGTTGCTTTCATTAATGTTGTTTAGAATAAGCCCTTTAGTAAGTTTGTAGTTTTAAGTTTTTTCTGAAAAGCATTTTTTTTAATAAGCCAAAATAAGCAATAATCGCGAGGTCTGTTTTGTAATTGTCTCAAAGATAAGGGGCACCTGTTTCTATTGTAGTGTAAATTTCCCTTATTTAGCCCGCCTACCCTTTAGTTTCTTTACTTTCAATTTCTACCCTGTCTTTTCTTATTAAATAACATGTTTTATTATTTTAGTTTATAGTTTTAGAAAATTAGGGTTCTTAGTTGTAATTAACAAATTAGAGTTCAATTGAGTTTTAAAAGTTGGGGCTTTTTGTTCTATTTAAATTTCTGACACTATTTGAGCACCTTAAAATCTTTTTCTATATTTTCTATTTGATTTGTATTTTCTAGAATTAAAATGATTTTAGTAAATTTCTTTTTCTTACTAAAAATCATATAAATAGAAAATAGTTGAAATTTTTTGCTTTTCTTTTTTTTTTTTTTTTTTTTTTATTCTTTTTGCATTTAATTTTCATTTTATAAAAAATCCCTTTAGTATTTTTGAAAAATTAAAGTAAAATTTTGTGTTAATTTTTTTTAGGAAAAGTTTATTTTGAACAAATCATTAAATCTTAGAAAATTCATAAAATTTCAACAATTTCATAAAAATTCTTATTCTTTTCCTAATATTTTCATTTTAAATTTGTGATTTTTAGTACAAGTGTTATATATAAGTATACATATTCATTATAAAGGTGTTGTTTGGTTTTGAATTTCAAACAGTGAGTTTGATGTTTTATAAAAATAATACGTCTCATGACGATTCCAAATATGTAAAGAACTTGAAAAACCGGCTTATAACGAAAAAAGATACGGTAAAAACAAGTTATACGATAAATAAACGGTTTTATGAAAGAATTTTTATAAAACAATTTATAAAAATTATATAAAACATAAAATTTGGTATTTTTAACAGATTATACACATTTTTAGGATTCCAAAATGATAAGAATCATAATTTTCCAATTTACAACAAAAGAGTTATGAATTTTGCAAGTTTATATACTTAAATGTATAAAAATAACTTTTATAAAAAGTTACTGTTCATCAGAAACGTATATTTTTAGAAATCATTAAAAATAAATAGAACTTTCAATTACGAGAACTTGATGGAAAGGATTACTAAAAACGGAGCTAAAACGAATAAAATACGACGTTTACGATACATAAAGTTTATAAAAGTAATTTTATAAACTATGAACAGTAAAAATTACTATTCATCAGCAGACCCCACTTTATAAAAATGTGATAATTTTAATAACGAAGACGTGCTCGAAGGAATCGCTAAAATCGGGATTAAAACGAATAAGTTGTTGCATTTACGGGTTTTACGACAATTAAATTTATAAAAGTAAATTTATAAAACGTCATAAACAGTAAAAGTACTGTTCATCAGAAGGTTATAAAATATAAAAATGTAATATTTTTATATATCATCTTAATACGAAGACGTGGACGTAAGAAACGCGAGAAACGGGTTTAAAACGGGAAAGTTATGCTAGTTTTACCAAAACGATAATTATAAACGTTTTCACTTTATAACAACGATTTTTAAATTACAAATAGATGGTGATGAGCTATATAGGATTGTATACGATATTAGTTATCGAAGTGCATAGTACTTATACGACCTATGTTTGATTAGGTTGCCTTCGGATTCGTCCGTGACTCGTTATTTCACTTACTCGATTATTACTCATTCACTTCACTGCTGAGGTGAGTTCATAGCCCCACGTTTTACATGGTTTTGTTTTATAAGTTTTGGGGTGGAAAACATGCATTTGTTTTATAACTGGACACAAGTGGATAATATTTATACTATGATTACGTGTTGCCTAAGTAGCGATAACCCAAGTTGAGCCCATTATCATGAACTGTCAATTACTGGATTGTGAGCGCGAATGTTATGAATAGATCTATTGGGATTGACATCCCCGTTCGGGTGATTAGCTATCACTGGGCAAACGAACGTATACCATGTCGAACATAGGATGTTGCGGGTTAGAACATCATCACGGGCAATGTAGGCCATTTATATGGTATTCATTTATGTCGAGCTTCAGTGTCATGAGCTTAGGGCAACATAATTACATTTATATGATGTCTGCATCTGTTGCATTATCATACACTTGGGAAATCTTGTGGTCCTACAATATACGATTTATCAAACCTATGAATTCACCAACATTATTGTTGACGTTTTAAAGCAATGTTTTTCAGGAGGTCAATAAGCACGAGGTGCAAGGGATACATTGGTGGTTTGATTTGGATATCATGCATTAAAGATTTTGTCGCATTACATTTTGTATATCTGTTATGGGCTAGAAATCTTTGTATTTTGAACAAGTGAACACGTGAAGCTTCGGGCTTATGTAACAAATACTTTGTTAAATCCAATGTATCAGTTTTAAACGACTTTTTGGTCGTTCTATATATATCTTGTGTTATTGATCTATGAAGTAACACGTCCCGGACCCTTATTTCGCTGCGACCCAAGTTGGGGGTGTTACACAATAACAACCATCACCAAACAACATCGAATTTGTGCACCCACCACTAGTCAAGAAAACATTAAAGATGTATCAGATCATGTTGGTGCAATGAATATGGCATATGCACTAATGTCTAAAGCTTTTAAAATGCATTATTCTACACCAACAAACAACAACCAAAGGATTTCTTCAAACACCAGCAACAAGCAGATTGCACAGCCGGGTGTGAACACAAGTCAAGTTAGATAGATGTAGACGGTTAGAGTTAATGGAGGAAATTAGATTAGGCATAATGTTGGGAATCATACTGGGTATAGTACATGACAAAATGTTAGGAATCAGATTATTAGGAATCTAAATGGGATTGTTGTTGCACCACTTGTTATAAGTTATGGAAATGGGTACAAATCTATTTAGATAATGTGCTACAACTATAAGGGATTGGGTCATTTTGCAAGGGATTGCACAAACAAAACAAGGAGAAGGGATGATATCATCAAATAAGCACACTTTTTAGTCATAATTTATTCCCATTATAGTGCTCAAATGCTATGATTATATCTAGATATTGGTAGTTAATTACTTACTTTTAAATATTTAGATTTATGGAGCAATTTTGGATGAAACACAGAAAACGATGCATTTTGGAGTAAAACAAAGAAATATGTATTCAGCCTAAAAGGAAGGATACGATGTATCCACATTCAGTGATCTCCATATAAACAGCTTCAAATACGCTAAGGAAAGAGCCCGTATCAAGATGATACGTCGTATCCCACACTATGGATACGGCGTATAAAAGCCCTAAATGAAGAGTTGACCCATCATATCGAAGGCATACATGTATCAACCAAAAAGTATGGTACGACGTATTAAAGGCAAGGTCAACATTGACTTATAAAGATAAAAGGAATTGATGTGGCCATTACGCATAGACACAATACGGTGTATCCATTTATGTCAATACACCATATAGCGGTTCTAGACAGAACCTATAAATAGAGATTATAAAGCTAATTTTATACACATTCATTCAACTCCAGAACCCTAAGTCGACCAAGAGAGACCAGAATCACCACACATAATCAAGATCAAGTGGGGGAACATAGTTCATATTCTTTATGCGTAGTTACTCATTTGGTCTATTTTCTCGATGTTGTCATGTTTTAGTTTCTTCAATCTTTGATTAGAACTCTTGTATTTGCTACTGAAATTTTGTTTTATGAAAATGATGTTTATTTAGCTATATTGTATGCTTTTATTCTCGCTCATTTATGAATTTTGGATAGTTTTATTATGTTTATCGCCATTGCATTCATTAATCTGCTTATGAATTGGTTTATTTCTAGATTATATATGCTTGGGAGACCTGTTATTGCTTTATAGTCCAAATCTTAGTAGATTTAGGTTGGTGGCGACCTTACGTAGACAAATTTGCCAATACCCCTATTTAGGACTCGTGGTGGACAATGACCTAGGTTTAACCATAGTATCAAGGCATATAAGTTAGTTCATGTGTATTATTGGAAGACAAAACCATAATTTTTTGGTATACATACCTGCAGATAAATCATAATAAGACTAGTTGACAGAATAAAATACGTAGGTCATCCTAATCCCTTAGCTACTCTGAGCATCTGCACCAGCTTTACAGCAATAACTTTAGGTGCAGTTTTAAATTGTCGAAGTGTGTTGCCCAAGGAAAAAGCATAGGCACTATAATATAAGGCGTAGGCAGTCATCTAAACTCTATCACTCTAAGAGTCTCAATATTCGTATGACAATGGTTCATTGCTAACTATTTAGCCAACCTAAAAACTAAACTAAACATTATAGGATTAATGCTGCTGATACTATTTCCACTATCTTGATCAAAACTTTACCATTTTTATTGCTTTCTAGTTTAATTAGTAAATTAGTTAATACATAAAATCATGCTAACCTCTCGGGTTAAAACCCCCTTAATAAATTGTAGAACCTTTAAGTCAATCCACACCTTATAGACGACATGTACTTACCATATAACTAGCCACATTCCATCGGGTACACTACTCATTAGTATTTAGTCTAGATAGGTTAGTCGGTAAAATATAAATTTAAAACTGGACGCTATTAAATACATCAAGTTTTTGGCGCCACTGCCGGGGAGTGGTTCTAGATTTAGGTTTTTCTTTAGGTTCATTTGTATTAATTCTGTTTGTGGAAACCAATAAATCGTTATAGGTTCTTTGATCGTTTTAGCTCAGGTTTTTTAGACCTTTATCTAGGATAATATCAATGTTCATAAGTTATAAAAACAAAGCGGAATAAGAACAAAGATATTCAACAAGGTTTACCATTTATACGTTTTCATCAAGCCCCAATTCGAGATGATCAACTCTAGAACGGTTACAATCTAATAGGGATCAAAGATCCTTGGGGCTACACCAACTCTACTAGACGTCTACAACTTTTACACTTTGTGTACACACACTTTTCTGGATATCTTAAACCTACACACCTAATACCCTTTATATAGAGGGATATTAAGGCTTACAAAGGAAGCTAATCAATAGATAAGGAAACTATTTAAATCACATTAAATCACATTAATTTGTTTCCTAATCATTATCTTTAACATCTTTGACCAAATCTTCATAATTCTCCACCAGCTTGAAGAATTCTTTATTGACGATTCTGATCCTTTTGTTTCATTCTTTTATTTATTTTGTCTCATCAAATTTAGAATCCCAACAATCTTCCCCTATTTGATGATGACAAAACAAACAAAGTCGTGTACGAACTTCATCATAAAGCCAAAGCTTCCCCTGAAGTTAATATACGAATGAAACTTCCCCTTAAACTACCAAGGATCTACAAGTTGCAAATCATCAAATCTTTTTCCCCTTTTTGTCAATATCAAATAAGAGACTAAAGTATGCAACTTTGATCTTCACAACTACGAACCAATATTACACTTCTAATCCAGCCTTCAACAACTCAAATTACCCTCCATGACGCGCCTTTAAGATAAATAAACTTGAGCAGTAGAAACTTAAACTAGCAGTAGTAACAAAGGCTAGCAGTAGTAAAAACCTTCACCTTATTGTAGCATATAAATGGTTAAACATTTTAACATTAAGCTTCCCCTGAAACCCATATATTAACCATTTCTTGAATCTTCAATTCTGTAAGCTCTATGTAATGATTACTGATGAAGTACACTTGATATACCGAACTTGATACTGAAGTAAAATCTCCCAAATTTATTACTTAAGCTTGCACTATTGTAGATTGAAGAACGGTGTAGAGAATTTGTGCTGATCAAATCTCTAAAAACACATCACCTCTTGAATTTATCCACATCGACATCTTTGTGTGACACTGAGCACTACAACGTAACTCCTTTAAGTGATAGTTTTCCAGGTCCTCAACCAACCACCCCTTGACTGCTGGAAACTAGATAAACCAAGTCCCAATCATAAACTGTAAATGTTCAAGCAAGTTATCATTGAAATCATGCAACCACCCAACCCCGATTTCAAGATAAAATAAGTATACTCCTTCGTAAAACTTACTTCAATCTCAAATAAGAGATACCAAATAAACTATGTAACCAATTAATCTAAATTGTCCAAATATAAGCCATTAAACATTCAGTTAAGAACCAAAATACCTTCTGTTAGCTTCCCCTTAAACGAAGCATCCATTTTAATCCAAGATCCAAACATTCTGTGTATGTTGTCCGACTTCTCAAAATTCTTCTCTATCCGATATCGAATATGACCAGCAGTATTAACTGCTTATCGGATACCACTAACAGTACAAACCACTTCTCTTAGACGACATTAGCAGCATTAATCAACTCGAACAATATTAACATAGTAATATATGCTTTGAACAGCACTAGCTTCGAGCAGTACTTATATGCATGACAGTACTAATGTTCTACGTTAGCAGCAGCATAAATATCATTCAAACAGCAGTAGTGTCAACATACAATAGTCAACTCCCATGCACTTTTCTCTCGACACTATACTTTAAATAGCTTGGCAGCATAAACATGTGAACTTAGACCCATGTGTATCTATCACCAATATAAAATATGATCATTACCATCTTTGTTTAGATCAATACAAATCCATAAACAATGATCACCCCTTTTGTGCACCTTTTTTATGCACTTACATCAGAATCAATACATTGACTCTATGATGTTCTGCTGCTGCTGTTGTTATTGTTAAATACCTTCTTCCTTCACGTTGAAACCCTAAATACAAATTAGTCTTCACTCACACGAATTAGGGTTTAAACAATCATGTCTTCTCTTCTATCCAACCACGATTACATATACAATCAGCATAAAGATCGGATGTACATCAATAAACCCTTATAAGAACATACAGGTAGTTATATTATCTTCTTGCTGCTACTTCATTACCATCAAACATACTGATGTCTAAATCCATAAATCACGGTTCAAACCCTGCTGCTTCCATGTATACACACGTATATCTGCTGCTTCCATGTGTCACTAATTTGTTACAAATCAGAACCATCTTTAATCACGTAGCAGGAACCATCAGTAACAACATATATTAATTAAAGATCTTCAATAATCCAAGAAGCAACAATACAAAACCCTTTAATCGAATTAGGGTTTATCGAATTAGGGTTTTTGTAAAAAACCCCTGTTTCACCGAATTAAATGAATTATCAAAAAGAAAACCGAATTCGATGCGAAGAAAAGCCCTTTAATAGTAACAATGACTGAAGATCGTATTGCATACCAATTAAGGTAGAGAGGACGATTTTAAACCTTGTTATATCAATTAAACTTCAAAAACCCTTGAAAACTTGATGTAGAAGTAGAATAACCCAAACTTGTGTCTTATGTCTTGCACTAAAATATGATAAAGAAACTCACACTTCTTCTCCGAGAGTAGACCTCGATCTCTTGATAAAATCCTCATCTTCAATGAGACACTGAGCACAACAACGTAACTCCTTTAAGTGATAGTAAATACCTGTGAGTACTACAACGTACCTCCTTACATCAGGTAAAACTAGATTAATCAAGTCTTTATCAATAAAACCATGAAAGCACGAACAAGTTATCTCCAAGGCTAAAAGATATGATAAGAACACGCATCCAAGAATCCCACTTCATCTTCAAATAAGCAATAAATAACCCTCTTCGTAATCAATTAATCCAAGAAATCCAAAAACGAGCCTTTTAAACCTTTAAACCAAAATTAATCCGTTTACTTCCCCTTAAACGAAGCATCTTGTTCAATTCGAGATCCAAAACTGTGTGTTTTCTTTCAACCTTCAAGTACTGTTCTGTCCGAGATCTTTTTGTCAACCGAGAAGCAAAAATATGTATTATCCGATATCGAATAAAACAAGCAGTAGAAACATTTTCTCGGACGCCACTAGCAGTGTAAACTTCTTTCTCGGACAAAGAAAGCAGTACTAATTCTTGTTACCACTGTTCTTAAAACTAGCAGTATAAACAATTACGCAGCAGCATTAACAATTAGGGCAGTACTAACCTTCTTTTGTGCCCAAACAGTAGTAATATCTTTAGGCAGTAGAAACGAGTAATAGCAGCATTAATTTTTCTTTTGATACTCGAACAATATTAAAATTTTGAGCCCAACTGTTCCAATGTTTTTCTCATTACTGCCATTCGAACCTTCATAGAGATCATGTTACCCAAACTGTAACCATGATAACCAATCACACATGCTGCTTCTTATGCAATCGATCCATATAGATGAACAAAGAAAACAAAGATCGAATATAATCAAACCAAATCGACGAGCAGCCATGGTATTAGGGTTTCGCATAAAAACCCTAATAATGATGATGATAAAAAAGAATGTATACGACGAGGTCCAGATCCATCATCATAAATCAACTACACCAAGAAACCCTTAATAGTAACAATGATTTACAATTGTATTGCATACCAATTAAGGTAGAGAGGACAATTATAAATATTGCTATATCAATTTAACTCCAAAACCCCATAAAACTTTAACCACAAATCGATTTCTTGAAAATTAGGGTTTTAGGGTTTCTTCAAAAACCTTGTAGATCCTAGATCAAGAGCCCCATGGCTCTGATACCACATGTTGAATCTAAAGATCGTTTAAGCTCAGGTTGTTTAGACCTTTATCTAGGATAATATCAATGTTCATAAGTTATAAAAACAAAGCGGAATAAGAACAAAGATATTCAACAAGGTTTACCATTTATACGTTTCCATCAAGCCCCAATTCTAGACGATCAACTCTAGAACGGTTACAATCTAACAGGGATCAAAGATCCTTGGGGCTACACCAACTCTACTAGACGTCTACATCTTTAACACTTTGTGTACACACACTTTTCTGGATATCTTAAACCTACACACCTAATACCCTTTATATAGAGGGATATTAAGGCTTACAAAGGAAGCTAATCAATAGATAAGGAAACTATTTAAATCACATTAAATCACATTAATATGTTTCCTAATCATTATCTTTAACATCTTTGACCAAATCTTCATAATTCTCCACCAGCTTGAAGAATTCTTTAATGACGATTCTGATCCTTTTGTTTCATTCTTTTATTTATTTTGTCTCATCAAATTTAGAATCCCAACACTGTTTTAGTTTAAATTTGGGTGACTTTAATTGGTTTTGGTGTGTTTTATTTGAGTTTTGTACATTTTGTTCTTTTTGTGGTATAGGATTCAATATAGTGTATTCACTTTATTGAATACGGCGTATCGAGCATCTTATTTTTTGATACGGTGTATCGTACAACAGATTCTATATGACGTATCCAATTATTTGGTTATGGCATTTCGACTGTCTAGATAGTGAACAATACGTGTTTAGTTTTAAAATTCAGTTTTAAATTTAAGGTATCAATTTTTTTCTAAAGTCTGAGTCTACTGATAATTTGAATAATTTTCAGGTACAACGGGTGAGCAAACTATTGAGGAGTACATGGCACTGATTCAGGACGACGCGAGTCTAAAATCGTAAGGCCAAATTTTGAAGATGCGGTTCGCTTCGAGCATAAGGGAGAAATTCTCAAGGAACTCCACGAGAATACTTTTAGTGGAACCGACAATGAGGATGTTAATGAACATATTGACAAATTCTTGAGATCCTTGATTTATTTCATAAACCTGATGTGAATGAGGATCAACTATACCTAATGGAAGCTTCACTACTTGGAGTAGTCTGAAAACCTGAATTCTTCACAAGTATTGCTCACCGTCGAAAACTGCTAAGGAAATAAAGGAAATCAACAACATTAAACAAGAACCTGATGAGACATTTAACCGAGCTTGGGAGAGATATAACGATCTACTGCTGAAATGCCCTCAACATGATTTTACTGGTACATAAGTTATTTTCGTTCCCTATAGATGCGTAATTTTTTAAAATAAAAATTACTTTAGGTTTTACATTTATAAAACCCTACTACCTCAACTATTCCTATGCACTAAAGAGTAGTGTACCCTATCGTGTATAGTGTAGTGATTGGTAAGTACGGGTGTCGACCCAAAGAACGGTTTGTGTCTCTAATCGTCTAATTGATTTTATTATTCTACCTAAGAAGCAGGAAAGAAAGCTTGTTTGAATATTTAATATTATTGTGGAGTTGTTTTGGTGGTAATCGATGCTTGTCGAAAAGGGAATTGGTATAGTGGAGGATAATTAGAAAGGATGAACACAATTAATTATGATGATCTCTAGTACAATGTATTGTCACAATCTTAAAGCCACTTATCTTATGAGATACGCTTAATCCTAAGTAGGTGGTCTCCATATTAGCTTACGCTCCTAACTGGGTATTAATGTTAAGGGGTCATTGGTCGACCCCCCAATGAAGATTGGTCCTTTAGTTGGAAGAATAGAAATCACTTGGTGTCATAAGTCACGATAAACCAAGAAATCTCACAACCTCTACTTAATACTTACTAAGGGCACAAGGATCACTTAAACGTACTACATAAAAAAAAAAAAAAGATAAAACAACAAGATCATAACTTAATAAGTCAAAAGATAAATAAATAATTAAATGCCAAAAACAAATAATAAAGCATAATTAATAACATAGCAACAATAAAATAAACCGCATGATCTGCTCAATCAAAATAATATGAGGAATTATATTTGACCAAAATAAATTGAAGTATGATTACAAACTGTGCTGAATTAATGTTGTCGATCCCCTAGTCGAACGCCATGGCAAACCCCGAAGGGTTTTCCCTCTACCACTTGTTGCGTACACCTTTTCCTTCTTTTCTTATTTGTCGGCTTACTCACCACGTACTGGAATGAATAATAATTGTGATTTGCATCACTATTTATAATGTAATACAAGTTTTAATCATTGGCGAGTTCAACCCCTGGAATTAACATAAACTTTCACTTCAAACTTGCATTATTGGTCCCTAGATGAGTCATCGTTGTGGCGTAACGGCATCGAGTGCGTTACGCCGTAAACATTCTGACGTGACTTTCTATCTCATAGTGTAAAAGAATGTTACGGCGTAATTATATTATTACGTTACGCCGTAACCCTTAGTCAGCATAAATATCTTTTCCATAATAATATTTTACGGCGTAACTCGTATAGTACATTACACCGTAATGCCTCGTCGGCACCAAATCTTCGTTATTAATAATTGATTACGGCGTAACTCCTGCGGAACGTTAAGCCGTAATGTCTTTTAAGCATCCAACTTTATATCATTAGTCTTTAAAAATATAGTACCCCTACTAAACAATAGAGTAGTGATACTATTCATCATTTGGCTTTTAGGCTGCATCTTGTATGATATTTGTAGCCCTTCATTAAATTTTAGTACCTCTACTAAATAAATTAGTATTGGTACTATTTTTGCACATATTTGGTCATTTTCCGTTCCAATGCCTCTAAGTACCTGAATTGGCAAAATGAATGAATTAATTACCGAATTCATATAAAAATGATATAAAGCAAAGCAATAAACGTGGGAATTTGATATAAAACGTATTAAATATTTGATGTTATCAAATATCCCCCCATTTGACTTCTACTTGCCCTCAAGTAGAACCTTTTTAATAATTCTCAAAAAGATATTTCCCTAGTTATCCAGGATGATAAGAATTTAAAAATCACATATGCTATAAAATTCCAAAGTCGCTGGTTTCGTAGGACAGCGGATGATGCAATGTGTGTTTCATTATTGGCTCGGGGGCGTGTTTTGGGGTTTTGGGGGGGAATAAGCGTGATGGTTTGGGATGGCATTTGGCCAGCTGAGGAGTGAGCGCGAGGAAATATTGTGGTGGGTGTTGGCGACCGCTGTGGGTCAGGTAGACTTATTAATCATTAGGTGCAAGAGATTTTTATTTGTGACGGGGTCTATTCGATATACCAGAGCACCTTACGAAAAGGAAAAACGAATCACACTCATGCTCTCACTAATCTATGTGTTTCATTTTTGGTGATCACTCAACTACCCAGTCATGGGAAGTATTCTATCATAAGTTTGGCAAATATGCTAATCTCCGCCACTAGAGTCTAGATGCAATTGTTCAAAAAGGCAAATGGGTTGACACAACACAAAGGCTTATGGGTTAAATCATTCTTTTAATACAATTTTAACCAAAAGCGTTACACCAACAAGGGCGACAAACCATATATACACATCCATAACAATGGAATAGACATACACGATTCCATTCAATTCCCTCGTTCGAGTAAAACCAAGGGTTAGGAGAATGATATAGGGTAGGATAAAGACATGGGATGCACATTTAATTGTTGTTAAATAAAAACACGAAACCAAAAGTTTCCTAAGTCCACAATCTCCCCGTCACTGGTTGCATTCAAATCCCATAAGGCAAAAACTGAGGGTCAAGAGTCAAGGAGTCTTCATAATACACGAGTTAATGCGTATGAAATATAATGTATTGCCTCATAATCTCTATAACTTAGGCAAGATAGTCGCATTAACTAGGCCTTCATCATCAATGAACAAAAATTGTGTGCTAAAAAATTTAAAATTTTAGGCCAAATTAGCATAAAATTTCATCAAATACCTCATTTCTATCTCTCTTCCCCCACTTGAGATGCATAATGCCCTCATTGTACAGGTAGACTTATAATCAAAAGCAGAGATAGAAATGTTACGGGTTTATACGAACTACCCATTTATAAAGACGAAATCATCGTCAGCTGGACAAGGTGAAAATACTCCCACAATACGACATAAGAGCTGATTTATAATGATGATCAGCTGTAACAAACTACATTTGCTTGCATCCTCTTTTTTTTCTTTTTTTTAATGCAAGACAAAGATACAATCATAATACGAACACATATATACATGAGCACCCCCCCCCACCTGAGATCAACTATTTTCAAAACCCGTCTTTTCTTCAAATTCCCTCTATTCTAACCAGCAACTTCCACCAGTGAAACCCAAAATTAACCAGCAACTCCCTGATCATGGACAAAAGAAACTACAGGGTAGGCTAAGCGATAGGTGTAACGAAACAACATATATTAGGTTACAAGATGAAAAGAATGGCTCAACAGGGTGTACTAAGGGTATCTTGCACTAAAGACGAGTGGAACAAAGGGTTTAACAGGGGGAATGAATAATCAGTGTGAGAAGTCAATATACACAATCATAACATGGATGGGCTATTTGGGGTTAATCAAAAAAAATTTCTATTATCACAGCTACACCGATTACACTAGGTGCAATGCTCATTATAGTGGTCTCGAAAAGATATACCAAGCCAAGTTCTAAGTCTACTACAGCCACCGGCACACTCAGTTTATTGAATTTATTTATAAGGGAAAAATAGAAAGGCTTATCCTCACACAATGGAATTATAAGGCAGGTGTGCTCAGTAAAGTTTTAACTAGTTAAGTAATGAAAAATATGTCAAAATTTTAGTAATGAAACATTTCTCAAAATAAAGGCAAGTATAATCAAATGGGTGTTTATTTCTAATCCCTTCCCCCACTCGAGTCAAACTTAAGTATATAAAATTGAAATAGGAAGGGTTAGAAATAGAACGGATTACTCCCCTGGATTTTCTCGGTAATATGAAGAGACATCATGCTCTAAGCCATGCTCCAAGTCTGCTTCCTCGAGCAACATCTACCATCACAGGCGACTTCTTCACCCAGAAAAGCATCTGACTAGACCAGTTTGAGATGCTTCCTTGCAGCTTAATTTGTATCCTGGCAGCTCATCCTATGCATTACCTGTATAGCTGCAGGAAAGACTAATACCAAAAGCATAAACCTAGATAGAAAGCATCATAGCACAGAATATACAAAACTATGCAAAACCTAACTCACTTTCGTAGGAATCACGGTTGCATTTAGCGTATGCAACAAGCCTTTTAAACCACTTGGTAGCCCAAGTAGACGAGTGAAGTCTCATGAGGGTTTCCATAGAACATACCTACAAAGTTCATTTATTTGTACACGGTTTAAAAATGTTTAAAAACTTGATTTTTTAGATTTTCAGAAAGAGGTTATGGCGTAACCCTGGTGGTTACGCCGTAATTGATTGGTAATTTTGAAAATTTTAATTTAGTTGTTACGGCGTAACCATGGAAAGGTTTATCCCATAATTGATGTGGTTACGGCGTAACCTTAGGTGTTACGCCATAACTGCTGCTACAACAGCTACATTTACCACATAATTACGGGTCAAGCTGGTCTCGATTTTACCCACCTTGTTGCTGAACCTGCAAAAACAAGTGAAAAACTTACAAACCAACTAAAATGCAGAAATTGAAATGAGCTAAACTAAAGGATAGGTCGGGTTGTCTCCTGAGTAGCACTTTTCTTTTGAACTGAGTCTTTAAGTTAGACTCAAGCCTCCAATACAGGCTTATTTGGACATCTCCACACATGTCCAATCTACATGTCTCCTCAACCTGTAAATAATTGTTTATCATGCACACTAACAAACCAGTGCATTAAATGTATAATAAACTAAGCAAACAGAGGAATATACATTAATGGCAATTACTTGACTTAGGAATAAAATTTTAAGGTTCAAGCAATGCCCAAACTATTTTATGTATCTCAAACTTGGTAACCCTTATGCCGCAACAAGCACTACCAAGTTATGCAATAACTAAGTCTGAAACGAAATTTTTTTATTTAATTCACACAAATAAACAAACACACAGATATCGAAGAAGAAAAGAAGGTTCTAGCACACACAAGCACAAATGAACACACATATATCAATCAAATAATCAAAAATCATTCCCCGGCAATGACGCCAAAAACTTGATGCGTAATTTCTTTTAAATAAAAATTACTTCATGTTTTACATTTATAAAACCCTACTACCTCAACTATTCCTATGCACTAAAAAGCAGTGTACCCTATCGTGTATAGTGTAGTGATTGGTAAGTACGGGTGTCGACCCAAAAAACGGTTTATGTCTCTAATTGTCTAACTGATTTTATTATACTACATAAGAAGCAGGAAAGAAAGCTTGTTTAAATATTTGAGATTATTGTGGAGTTATTTAGGTGGTAAGCCTTGCTTGTCGAAAAGGGAATTGGTATAGTGGAGGACAACTAGGAAGGATGAACACAATTAATTATGATGATCTCTAGTGCAATGTATTGTCGCAATCTTAAAGCCACTTATCTTATGAGATGCGCTTAATCCTAAATAGGCGGTCTTCATATTAGCTTGCACTCCTAACTGGGTATTAATGCTAAGGGGTCAGTGGTCGACCCACCAATGAAGATTGGTCCTTTAGATGGAAGAATAGAAATCACTTGGTGTCGTAAGTCACGATACACCAAGAAATCTCACAACCTCAACTTAATACTTACTAAGGGCACAAGGAACACTTAAACGCACTACATAAAATAATAAAGAATACGATAAAACAACGAGATCATAATTTAATAAATCAAAAGATAATTAAATAATTAAATGCCGAGAACAAATAATAAAGCAAAATTAGTAACATAGCAACAATAAATTAAACCGCATGATTTGCTCAATCAAAATAATATGGGAATTATATTTGACCAAAATAAATTGAAGTATGATTACAAACTATGTTGAATTAATGCTCTCGATCCCCTAGTCGAACGCCATGGCAAACCCCGAAGGGTTTACCCTCTACCACTTGATGCATACACCTTTTCCTTCTTTTCTTGTTTGTCGGCTTACTTACCACGTACTGGATTGAATAATAATTGTGATTTGCATCACTATTTATAATGTAATACAAGTTTTAATCATTGGCGAGTTCAATCCCTGGAATTAACATAAACTTTCACTTCAAACTTGCATTATTAGTCCCTGGATGAGTCATCGTTGCGACGTAACGGCATCGAGTGCATTACGCCGTAAACCTTCTGACGTGGCTTTCTATCTTGTAGTGTAAAAATATGTTACGGCGTAATTATATTATTACGTTACGCCGTAACCCTTAGTCAGCATAAATATCTTTTTCATAATAATATTTTACGGCGTAACTCGTACAAGACGTTACGTCGTAATGCCTCGTCAGCACCAAATCTTCGTTATTAATAATTGATTACGGCGTAACTCCTGTGGAACGTTACGCCGTAATGTCTTTTAAGCATCCAACTTTGATATCACTAGTCTTTAAAAATATAGTACCCCTACTAAACAATATAGTAGTGGTACTATTCTTCATTTGGCTTTTAGGTTGCATCCTGTAGGATTTTAGTAGCCCTTCATTGAATTTTAGTACCTCTACTAAATAAATTAGTATTGGTACTATTTTTGCACATATTTTGGCATTTTCCGTTCCAATGACTCTAAGTACCTGAATTCGCAAAATAAATGAATTAAATACTGAATTCATATAAAAATGATATAAAGCAAGGCAATAAATGCGGGAACTTGATATGAAAAAGTATTAAATATTTGATGTTATCATCTACAAGGTTCTAGACATCTCTACTAGACAAATCTTGAATTCTCATGATCATATTGCCAAAATGAATGCTGGAAATGCGAAAACCACCATCCAATACATGACATACCATTCTCAATTGTGGCATGAGGGAGCATCGAGTAGGAGGACAATTGGTGGTAGTTCTAAAGGTTTAGCTGCTATTACTACGTAGCTAAGTAGAATTGGTAGGGAGATGAATAAATTATCCGAGCTGGTGCATCATGTGCGTGTTAGTTGTGAGCTTGCCATGGATTTCATTTATCAAAGGATTTCCCAAATAAGAAGCAAGTTAAGGAAGATGGGGAGGTCTACTATAGAGAGTTTTATCAAAGGTCTTACCCAAATTAGGGTAGGTATAGAGCTAATACACATGGGTATTATGTGAAGAAGGAGAATAAGAAGGGATATTAAGAAAAGAGGCCGAGTTTAGAAGAGAAATTGAATATGTTTATAGACGAGCCTGCTAAAAGGGATAAGGAAAGTGCCGATTTGATTATGGAGGTTTAAGCTAGTACCCACACTGCAATTTGGAACAACGAAGCTTCACTAAAAGCAATAGAGATTCAAATCAATCATATTGCATAGATTGTTAGAGAAAGGGTTCTGGGCACCTTGCCTATTTCAACCGAAATAAACCATCGAAACAAGTTAAGGCGATTGCTACTATTAAGGAAACACAAACTAACCCTAATATTACATCTTCTTTGTATCCTTTTGTTTCTTGTTTTTTATGCAAAATGAGCAGGTATCCCATGAAGATGAGCTAAAGAGGGTGGCACTTATTACTAATTCTATGGTCGCACCATATCGAGCACATATCTCTTCCACTAGCCGATTAGTGAAAAGGAAGAATGTTGACCAAGACGCTGATGTCTTGACTAGCTTGAGAAAGCTAAAAGTCAACATACCACACGTGGAGGCTCTTAAAAGTATGTCAGAATATTCTAGGAGTTTGGAGGACTTGTTAAAAAACAAGTCAAGGATTGATGACGAGGAGACGACAAAGATAAATGAATGGTGTTCTGCTTGGCTCGATAACATATTGCCTTTACATTGCTTAATTGGTAAATATTCTTTTTCTAATGATTTAATTGATTTAAGAGCTAGTGTAAGTGGCATGCCTTACACCATATTCACTAGTTTAGGGTTAGGTGAATTTGTTCCTACTAAATTGAAAGTTGAATTGGCTGATAAAACTATAAAACTGCCCTTACGGATTGTCGAAAATGTGTTGGTCAAAATTAACAAATTTAATTTTCTTATAGACTTTATTGTCTTTGATATGCCTGTAGACACAAAATTCCATTGATTTTAGGATGACCATTCTTATCAACGAAACAAGTTAAGATAATTGTTTTTAAAAACATAATATATTTACGGGTCAGGAGAAATAAAATAGTATTCAAAGATGATAAACTAGTAGGTGATGCTTGTGTACATGTTTATGCTCATGATACTTTTGATGCACGAGGTGGTGATAATATGCAAAACTTACAGGAGAAAAGAATTGGTATCTTAGAGACCGTCAAAGATTTGTTTTGTTATGAGTCACCACTATGCTTATAATTCAAAGAATTCAACAATCTTTCATAGATTGTGAAGATTTATTGACTTGATAACATCAAATATTTTATGCTTTTTAATATCAAAATCCCTTATAAATTGATCATAATTGTTATATTTCTATAGAAATGTGTACTTAATTGCTTCCTATGTCATTTTTAGGAAAATATGATCTTTGGAGCGGAAAGGCGTGGAAATGGAAGGGTGCGTGGTGAAAAATGCACAAAGGAGGATTTCCATGAAGAAACTACGATGTAGTTGACCCGTAGGGACTACGCTGTAGCCAGGACTCAACAAACTTGGAAACCAGGATCAAGACCAACTATGGCGTAGCTGGCCTATAGGGGCTACGCCGTAGTCTTTATGACGAAACATTACGTATGAAGAACTATGACGTAGCTCCACTCCATGTCTACGTCGTAGCTAGTGAAGATATTAGATGGATCTTTGCAATTATTAAACTACGGCGTAGCTCAACACTTATGGCTACACCATAGCTGATATGAACCTATAACTACAAGGCCTAATCTCTGCCATTCAACACACTTTAGAGAGGTAAGTCAGAGAGGACGATTTATGGCTGCTTAGGAGTCGTTTTTCAGTTGCTATCACCACCATTCTAAGGGAGGATTAGCTTTTAACATATTTGTATTATACATTGATCAACAATTTATAAGATTTTATAATGTTTAGTTGATCAATGGTTTATTTCATTATATTTTATGCATTCTTTAGCATGAGTGGCTAAGCACCTTAAGTTCTAGCCTAGTTATGTATTTATTGTTGTAATTATGCTTGTTTATATAGTTTGATTATCATTTATTTAGGATATCTTATTTGCCTGTTGTTTGATCCTCGCGTTTTAGTAGTGCTGAGGCTAGTGTAGATCCCATTAAGCTATTTAGTAGGCTGAGCTCGTTGAAAGGTAGTTTATTTGGATAATAGGAATAGGGTTGCATCTGTTCTTAGTATAGGGGATTGACATATTACTGTCTACATTAGATTAGGAACTTATAAAGAGCGGGAAATTCTTTTAGGAGGGTTTAGTGTCGAGTAGTGGGAATGTCAACACTTAGACATGTTATTAGGATAGTTGGGGGCTTAATAACTATGAACTAGATACCCGAATACCGTGACCAACGGGTTTAAGATCATAGGAATTATAGACTAGGTTATGACTACAAATCAGAATTAGTGATATTAAAACCACCTAAATGAACAGTAATTAGACATTGCATTAAGAAACATCATAATCGTGATAATAAAGAAAGAACTAGGCTAGTACATTTCTCTCCCTGAATTAATCTCCAATTTTACCTTCAATATTTATTTTACTTGCATTTCTTAAAATCATTTCAAAACTGCATTTTAAATTCAAATTAATAACTCACACTTAGCTCTTAGGCCGACCTCAGATCTACCAATCATACACTACACATGATCGGGTTCTCTGCCCATTAGTGCATTTGTAGACCCTTAGGTAAACGAGTTTTATAAATTTAAAACTTGGTAATTAGTAAACAAAACACGCATCAAGTTTTTGGCGTCACTGGCAAGGAGCTAAAATCAGTTTTAGTTTGAATTTCTGTAATAATTGCATTTTCTCTTATTTTAGCTTTTAATTTAATTTAAATTACTAATTTTTTTGTTTTAAGTTTCATGTAGAAAAATAGGAAAAGTTGACATCGACACACTCACCATGAAGCAGTCTTTGGCATTCACTAGAGGGAATCAGGGACGGGGCATGGTTAAACATGCTATCAGGAACAATGTCAACTTTGAGATCAAGAGCGATTTCATGAGGGAGCTAAGGGAAGACACATTCTTAGGAAACAAGCATGTTGACTCTCATGAACACGTGAGGAAGGTTTAGAACATCATCAGCCTTTTCAACATACCAGGAGTTACTCATGACGCAGTTATGCTACGTGTATTCCCTATCACACTCACTGGTGCAGCAAAGAGATGGTTTGACAGGATACCTTCGGGGATAGTCAACACGTAGGATTTGCTCAAAAAAGCCTTAATCCAAAGGTATTGCGCACTGTCTAAAACCGCAAAACAGCTTGAGGAGATTCATAACTTCAAGCAAGAAGGTGATGAAACATTGTATCAAGCATGGAAAGGTACAGTGACATGCTTTACAAATGTCTGACACATAATCTTAACAGCCAGCAAAAATTGAATATCTTCTATAAGGGGCTAGACACTACTACTCGCCAGTTGCTAGATTCCTAGGGGCCGATCCCTGGCATAAAACCAGCTCAAGCTTTGGAGTCAATTCAGACACTGGCGGATCACTCACAGAAATGGCACGATGTGTCTAGGAGGACAAGCGATGGTAGCTCAGATGGAATTACTGCTATCACTATTAAGCTGGATGGAATACACATAAAGAAGTTGAAGTAAAATGTGCATGCTATCCAGGTTAGTTGCGGAATTTGTGAAGGAACTCATATTGACAAGGATTGCCCACCCAACAAAGAAGTTAAGAGAGTTGAGGAAGTCAAATATGGTAAGTTTGGAATATCCTTTTCGAACAATGGTGGAAATGGAGCTGGATACTGTGTAGGTCAACTAGGATACTATAGGCGTATGGAGAATCGCCCACCCTTTGGTGAGGAGAAACCAAGTCTTGAGGAGCTCATTAATAAGCATATTGAGGAATCGACCAAGAGAAGAAATAATAATTATGAGTAGATGAAAAAGCTTCAAGAAAACATAGATATAAACATAAGAAATTAAAATGCCATATTGAAGAATCTGGAGACATAGGTTGAGCAATTGACAAAAGATTTCTAAGCAAAGGCTGCTAAGGAGGCACCCAGCTCATCTGCACCGATTGGTCATTACAAAGTAATTTTTGCTGACAATTATGCTCAAAGTGATGAAATCTATTCTAATGAAATTAATGAACTTCATGGAGTATCTTTTATTTTTGATCATAATGTGCAGGTTTCAAAGAAGGAGAATGAAGGACCATCAGGATTCTTGCCAAGCCAACTACCTCCAACAGAATTAAGTCTAGGAAGTTTCACTCTTCCCAACACTATTTGTAGCTTAAATATGTATGCATTGGCAGACTTAGGTGGTAGGGTTAATATCTTGCCATACTCGTTGTTTAAGTATTTAAAACCAACTAGTCTCAAGGAAACGAGTATGTTTATTGAAATGGCTGATATGTCAAAAAAGGCACCTATGGGAATAGTGGAAAATGTTCTTCTAAAAATTGATAAGTTTGTATTCCCATCTGATTTTGTGATTACTGATATGTTAGGAGATCCTAACGAGACCATGATATTAGGTAGACCATTCCTAGCCACTATTTATGCTCGACTAAATGTTTTTCCTTATAAAGAAGGTTTACATGGCTAATTCTATCCAAGAGGAAGAATCATTTAATCCTTCAGAAATAGGAGAAGATTTGTTCTCTTATGATTCTCCCTTATGCTTGGAATTCGAAAAATATAACCACGTGTATGATACTAATGAAAACAACGAAGACACCTTTGTTTGTGATTATACTATGCAGGAGCCAATAATAGGACACAAGGGAAAGACAATGATGGCTAAACGAGTAATGGTGACATGGAGATTGCATTCTTGTAGGCCTATTCAGATAATAGGTAATAACACATGTAGATTTTGGCCTACCTGTGACCCAAATATCAAAAAAATGCAGCGGAGGAGATTCAATCTATGGAATAGATGAGCACGGTGTCTTGGCGAATTGGTACTGTTATTGTGATAATGAGAGACAAAACGTTAAGGGTAAGGAAATGTTATTTCTGATTTTATTCTGATAAGGTATGGAAACAACAAAATAGATGATACAATCATGGAAATGAGGTACGATGAATGGTTTCCTAAAAATAACAGAGACCTAAGTTATGAAGCACCTCAAGGTCATACCTAGGGAACTACGTCATATCTACTGGTGGATTTACTAATCCAGCTCATCAGGAGAATCCAACTTTAAGCATAAAATCATATTTACCCAATGTCTCCCAGGAAAATCTTCATAAACCTTGAGCATGGGATTTTTCATTTAAGGTTTGGTTAAAGGTCAATATCAGGAACACGAATGTTGATAAATCTGTGAAGAATGTTGTGTTCAAGGAATAGGTCCTTGATGTGTTATAAAAGCTTTAAATTTATAGTTCTAATTTTATCCGATTTCCAACTAACACACGAGTAAAGTATAAACCCCATTTATAGTATAGGTTAAGGGTAAGACCAGGTCGTTCCTTGGGATTGGTTATTCTAAAAAGGTCGATTGTATTATGAAAACATTTATCTTATAGACTGTCACGATCTAAAGATAATTGATAACACAATTTCAAGATTATAAAAGCAATGTTAATTCGGGAGACAAGAGTAATGGAGGATAACTTGGGATGATGATAAATTCATGAAATTAAGTATAATCAAAGGAATGAACGGGTAGTTTATTCAATGGATTATCTATTTAACATAATAAAGAATCCTTTCGGCCTTTAATCTTAGTTATGAAAAATGCTTTAAGATTGGTTCACGTTTGGGAATAACAATTATAAACTTTCTCAACCAAGTTCGTTAGACATGAGGTTAAGCATTAAACATTTATATATTTGGGATGATGAACATTTTATTAGCTAATTCTCACAAAGCTAATACCGAGTTGTCGTAAACAAACAACTAGAAATCAGACACCAAGTCGGAGCCTTTTGACCTATTCTCGAACTTAGTGAGTGATCAAATGATGATCAACAATCCAAATATCTAAATATCAAGTTCATATTTATCATTATCCAAATATCATTAATCATCCCGATTTAATCCATATTACTCCATAAATCCTAAATAAACATGAATAAACTACTCCATAATCATAACAACAAAACACATAACAAGCATGTTAAATCTAGAAACATAGTATTCAAATAAAGACACATGTTTATACTAATTCTAATAGCAAATTATATTGATTTTCAAGAGTTTTCCTTCAAACAATGATTATAACAACCCGAAAAATCAACTCCAAACTATAAATAACTCTGTCACATCCCTTTATAGCTCGAATTAAACCTCCTTAGATGCTTAATAACTTGGGAATTGTGATGAACTAAGAACAATTCCCTAAACTACTAGAAATATTCCTAAGAACTTTAAAATGGATTGAGATGTTGTTGTTTGATATGATTTGAGCAACAATTTCGTGCTCTATATATAGGTAAAGAGTGAGTATTAGTTATGGGGAAGAGGCAATCCAAAGGTTTCTCAATAATGGCAATCATTGTTATTTTTTAGTAACTGAAGGTGAAGTGCGTCACACAATATAAATTATGCGCCGTACTTGGTGTTTAATTAAATTGCATTAATCCCGCTATGAAGTGCGCCGCACTTAGGGTAAGTGCACTGCACTTTGGCCTCGTTCATTAGTTCTTCATTCAATTCTCTTCTAGATTCTTTTTAACTACCGTTAGTGCATTTAACGGAATATCTTTTCACATTTAGACCTTTTCGTCATTTTTGGTCCTGAAACAATTATTGCACAATAAACAACCAAACTTTGCATTATTTCATACGTTAACATATATATTTCACATATTTTTGAGGAATATTTTATGTATATTTGGAGCGTTATCAAATCCCCCCATACTTAGCTTATTGCTTGCCCTCAAGCAATCAAAAGCGAAAACATTTCGATTTAGTAAAACAGATTAATGATCATAAGCATAGATAACGCGACAAAGAAACTCACGAATTTTATAGATAAGACTATTTTCACACTCGCTCAGTTTAGTAAAATAGATAGTAAACGGAAGTCACTCATACGCGCGGTCATGAAATGTTCAAATTACCATAAGCTTTTACAAGAAACTAAACTTTACTGACATGGCGTAAGCACCAAACATAAACATCAAAAGAGGCAATTTATTTAGTGATATTTATAATTTTTTATATTTGTTGAAAAATGTTTAAAATAAGTTCATAATCCACCTTATCCGTAATGTAACCAACTATTTCTTTACTTCATCACTTTTTGAACTTTGGCTTATTTTTTCCTTATTTCACTTTAACTTGGGGGAAACTTGCTTTCCCCCCATACTTAGGATAAACACACTATATCAAACGAACTTAGAAGTTTGCAACCTTCGCACTTCATTTTAACAGCAATACCAGCATTTATGCTCTTTGATTCGTACGGATAAAATTTTAGATAATTTAATTAAAAAGCTTTTTGAACAAAGTTATTAGTTACTTATATTTATATTCTTATTACCTCTTAATCAGTAAAATGTTTATAACACGCGAACGTGTTCCTACTGCGGTCTCATAAAGATTTCAAGCATAAGTTCCAGAATTAACAAATCACTGGCACACTCATACAATTTTAAATCGATATGCTTCAGAAAAGGCGACAAACTATAAATACACAGCCGTAACGACAGATGAGACACTTGCAATTGTATTCAAACTTTAACTCGAGAAAGCTAAAGATAAAAATCATCTTAGGTATCAAAGATGGATACCCGAATTCTTAAGATCTAATCCTCACAATTTTAATTTTCGGTGGTATAAATATGCTAGTAATGCTATCAATCCAGAGTCAGATTGCTTGTATGTGATCATAAAAATGTTATTTTTCAAAAAAATTATTTAACTTTATTTTAGTTTTCTAGTATATCTCCCCTCCTCCCCCATACTTAATATGAGCATTGTCCCTAATGTGAAATATTATAGAGAAAGATAAAATAAAAAAGTGAAATAATACTTCTCACTTATGAAGAATTACTTAAATCTTTTGCTTTTCGTCATTTTCGTCTCGCGCCCTTCTTTTTTTTCTTGTTACAAATATAAATATAGCACACACAAATAATAATAATAATCCTAATTAATTATTTGAAGTGAGTACGATAATATAGTTTTAAAATGCCAATAGAGGCATTTTACACACCATAGTAGTAGTAATAATAATATTATTATTTTTAAGGAAATTGCTTTGAAAAAAATATGTGACCCAAAACATGCGGTCACACAACCAACTTATGTCATCTCGATACTACTCATCATCATCCTGCTGCTGATGTTGCTGATACTGCAGTGGCGGAGGTGGGTACTGCTAATAATACTGATCATACTGTGGCTGAGCAAAACCAGGTGGGT
Source organism: Tanacetum coccineum (assembly GCA_026074375.1). Taxonomy (NCBI): domain Eukaryota; kingdom Viridiplantae; phylum Streptophyta; class Magnoliopsida; order Asterales; family Asteraceae; genus Tanacetum; species Tanacetum coccineum. The sequence continues at coordinate 9,787 of BQNB010043755.1, read as the reverse complement.
TGTAGGCTCCCTGCAGTGGAACACTATAAACCCATGCCATATGCTCAAACACTCCCTAGTACCTGTCCCATTGATATGACTGCCTATACTTCATCCTCTCTATAGCCTCCTGGCGTATCTCCATACTACCCATCCTATCATACAAGTCTTGCATCGATGCTCTCGGAGGTCCAGGAATACCAACTCTTGGTACACCCGGTTGCGGATCCTTAGGATTTAGTCTACCCTTAGAGTCGATCAACTCTCTCAGTGTAGTCGTATCCAAATCTCTACAATAAATCAGAGCACTCAAACTCTTTAGCACCACATCAGTCAACACCCTCGTTTTCCTAGCAATCTTCATGATAAACTGTCCACAGCAAATTTGACTCTCCCTTTGAGTACCAGCTCCTTTTCTCTTTATCCACCTCGCAATCAACCAAGCCATATTCGCGTACCCATTTTGGTGTCTAGCCTCAAACATACTCAATAGCCACAAATCATTCTTTTGTATCTTGTCATACCCAATAGTCCTTTGACATAAGCCATAGGTGATCGTCTTATGAATCACCCTCAAAATTGGGTTCCTGATAGTAGAGGCATGACTCCTTGACAAACCCAAATTCTCTTCTCTACTAATGCTTAACCAATACTCCTGAGCATTAAAATGATCATCACTATGCAAGCCTCCTTGAAAATACACATCAAATCCATCCTCCTCAAGCTCATCAGCATGATACAGTCCCAATCTACGAACAAATTCTAACAAAGTTAAATTATGAGCACGTCCGCCAAGTCTAAACTTGATTATCTTCTCGCTTTGCAATTCATCATCAGTACAAACTTCATCAAATTCATAAGTTGAATAAAAATCGTGGCAAAGCTCTGCATAGATTGGTTCTTTGATGTTAAAAGCTCTTATCTACACCCCAAAAGTGAATATTTCTTCATTAGATTCAGCTTTACGCAACTTAATCCTCAACATATCATCAATTTCTCCATCACATCCCATTCAATTAAGTACATCCTAATTTACGACACATGGCGAGTAAACATGTCTAGGAAGCAAGTTTGCTAATTTGGTGTTATGCCTAGACTTCGCCTCGTTGTTACAACCTTCCCATAGTAAGAAATCATGATAAACTTGTAGAAGCAATACCTCCTCCACGGTTTCAAATTATCGAGAGCGTTTGGATCTTGATGATCCGACTTCAGCATCGTTTCCTCCCGTAGTCTACACATAAAAAACAATCAACAATACAATATATAATTATGAAAGAATTGATTTAGTATAAATGGTCAAGGTTTTGATGGTTTTTCAAACGTTCTGTGGATTTCTGGTGCAAAATGTGCAGCGCGCTTCATAGAAGTGCGACGTACTTCTTGGGATTTTAACAAAGTGCGGCGGTTTTATCCTAAAACCGGCGTACTTTCTGGGCTAGTTAAAATAATTCTGAATTTTATGATTTTCCAACAATTTATTTTAAAGATAAATTCATAATATGAACAGTATTTTAGATCTAGCAATAATTCAGCATGCATTTTGATAAGTAACTCCTAATTATCAAAATTCAATGGGTTAATTGTTTATATTTACCATGGATTTGATTTTCCCTAATCTTATTATAAATAACCCCTAATGAACAAGAAATTGAATAAATTGACAGTAAACAAGTTTAGGAATGATATTAACATACATAAGGCATGATTAAAGATTTAATGGATTGATCTTTTTGAAATTTTCCTTTGTTTTTGTGAGAAACCCGGCGGCTTTGTGTTAGTGTGTGAGTTTTTATAATGAGTTAAATCTTGTTTTGGAAGTTTTATATATGAAAAACCGCTCTAAAGTGCGGCACACTTCACTGAAGTGCGGCGTACTTTTCCCTTTTTTTAGAAATTATATGTATTTTTTAGATATAGATTACACAAACTTACTTTGCAAACTTCATAATTTAAATATAACGATAACATAAATTTTCAATCCACCGAACTGACTTAATATTGATATTTATCATAGATCGGACTAATGTCCGTACATAAAATGTAATCCCTTATGGATTTATACAAATGATTTTATTTTGACTCAACAATAAAAAAAGTAAAATAGATTAGGAGTATATAAATTCCCTCCTTTATTCCAACTTGGTCCAACTCTTCACTCTATAAACCAATTGGGTGACATAATGTCACTCAACTTATGATATTTCAATAGCTTCCAGTCTTTTTTCTTGGTTGTGAATCCTTGAATATAAATATTTCCATATGGATCAGTCACCCTTATCTCAGTACACCACTATCATGTTGCTTCTTCTTCTTTAGTATAACAACCCTTGAAATGAGGTTTTCGGTTAACATGTTTTAATGGTACGGGTAATGAACCAAGGAAACTAACAGCCTTCTTCCAAACACTAATCTTCCGGAATGGGTTAGTTACTGTTTTTAGAGCTAACGATCGATCAGTTGGATCATTACAATTCAGATATGGTGCAGGTTTCGGACCATATATCAGTGCTCCCAATTTATTTCACTTTATCTCATACTGTTCCTCGTCATCGCTATCGCTTTATGTGTTTCTTAGTACATCAGATCTTGCAGCACGAAAGATTTGATGACAAAATCCATCAAAAGTTAAGAAAAGTCTCTTTAGGGTATTGACTATGCCACCAATCATACGCAGAAATCCCAGACCAACTACTATTGGTGCATCATGATTGATTGGTAGGTCTAAGATCAGAAACTTAGCAATTAAGGTGGTGACCCCTACCTAACAAAGAACATTCATGAGTCTTCCCATAGCTTCTGCCTGGGTATAATTTATCATTTAGATCCCTCTATCGACCTTCTTCATTTCTTCTCTTCCTAACTGCTTATAAATCTGATAAGGCATGGTATTTATATCTGACCCAGTATTAGCCAATGCATTTTTGTTGACCTGGCCCTCCAATCTGATAGGAAATATGAATACTCTAGGGTCGTCTTTTTCTTTTAACGCCTCATCTTTAACCTTTTTTTATTGCTTCTTCCTCTTCTTTCACAATCATTCCATCTAATTCCACTTTGTCTTTCCAAATCTCATCGATCACTTTCTTGTATTTGTCATGATAAGCCATTGTTTCAAGTACTGGCCTTACTTCTTTTAACAAAGCAAACTTTTGGCTAATTCTAAGTGCCAATGCTTCCTTCGATGCATCTTCCTGAGTCAAATGCCTCCCAGTTGACGAATATGTTCATATATCTTGATAAAACAAGTTAAGATTCTCCATTGCCCTCTTCTTATTGCGGTTACTTTTCCCCATTTTGCATACAAATGGCGGAAGTTCTTCTCCACCCAATAGTGGTATATCGTCTAAGTTAAAATCAAGCAACTGGTCCTAATCATCATACTTTTTTCTTCTTCTTCAATATCTTCCAAGAATGGATCGATATCAAGATATATTGTAATAGTTCCAACCCCGAAATCAGTAATTGCTTTGGTCATACGTAGGAATGATTTCGGCCTTTAATCTTAGTTATTCAATAGATTGTCTATTTAACATAATAAAGAACCATTTCGGCCTTTAATCTTAGATGAAAAATGCTTTAAGATTGGTTCACGTTTGGAAATAACAAATATAAACTTTCTCAACCAAGTTCGTTAGACATGAGGTTAAGCATTAAACATTTATATATTTGGGACGATGAGCATTTTATTAGCTAATTCTCACAAAATTAATACCGAGTTGTTGTAGACAAACAACTAGAAATTATACACCAAGTCGGAGCCTTTCAACCTATTCCCGAACTTAGTGATTGATCAAATAATGATCAACAATCCAAATATCTAAATATCAAGTTCATATTTATCATTAACCAAATATCATTAATCATCCCAATTTAATCTATATTACTTCATGAATCCCAAATAAACATGAATAAACTAGTCCATAATCATAACATCAAAACACATAACAAGCATGTTAAATCCAGAAAACATAGTATTCAAAGAAAGAACATGTTTATACCGATTCTAATATTAAATTATATTCATTTTCAAGAGTTTTCCTTCGAACAATGATTATAACAACCCGGAAATTCAACTTCAAACTACAAATAACTCTGTCACAACCCTTTATAGCTCGAATTAAACCTCCTTAGATGCTTAATAACCTGGGAATTGTGATGAACTAAGAACAATTCCCCAAACTACTAGAAATCTTCCTAAGAAATTTGAAATGGATTGAGATGTTGTTGTTTGATATGATTTGAGCAACAATTTCATGCTCTATTTATAGGTAAAGAGTGGGTATTAGTTGTGGGGAATAGGCAATCCAAAGGTTTCTCAATAATGGCAATCATTATTATTTTTGAGTAACTGAAGGTGAAGTGCGCTGCACAATATAAATTGTGCGCCGTACTTGATGTTTAATTAAATTTCATTAATCCCGCTATGAAGTACGCCACACTTAGGGTATGTGCGCCGCACTTTGGCCACGTTCATTAATTCTTCATTTAATTCTCTTCTAGATTCTTCTTTTAACGACCGTTAGTGCAGGAATATCTTTGCACATTTAGTCCTTTTCGTCATTTTTGGTCCTGAAACAATTATTGCACAACTAACAACCAAACTTTGCAATATTTTATGCGTTAACATATATATTTTACATATTTTCGAGGGATATTTTATGTATATTTGGAGAGTTATCAGTCCTGGATAGTTTTGAGTTAGAATCAAATTCTCTACGGATAAGTAATGACCCATATGCAAGGGATTTAGGGGAATATAAATCGGAATCTAAAAACAAAATCACAGAGTTAGCAAACGAATAAGAGCTAAGGATAGGAAAGAAAGGATACATACTAGATGACATTTAGGATAAATGTGAGCAAGTGCATGAATGAACAATATATTCATGGCATGACTAAAGATTTGAAGAAGAAGAGCAATGGGAGTGCTGTGTGGACAAAACTTACTATGATCCTCCTGAATTAAGAATGGAAAAATTTGAGGTAAAACGATACTCATTTGAGAATGGGAAAAGTTTTGTCTGTGTCACTAGGATGCTGAATGATGATACGCGATTAGAACAGGCAAATGGGTCAAGGTTCAAGAAGATGATCAGGAAGGAAATGGACACCGCTCAAAGTGTCCAAAGGACAACGTAGACCGGCTTGAGTCTAACTTAAGGACTCGTTAATAAACAAAAGTGCTTCTCGGGAGACAACTCGACGTTTATCCTTTTTAGTTTAATTCGTTTCATTTCTTTTTTGCATTAGGTTTGGTTTTGTGTATCCTTTACTGTTTTTATAGGTTACTACATCAAAAGGAAAATATAATGACCTCGCATCGACTCACAATTAAGTGAAATCTTATGTTGCACGGCATAGCTGGGTAACCAGGCTACGACGTAGCTGAGATTCAGTCATTAAAATATTTGCCTATTTCACTTAACTATGGCGTAGCCATTACTGTGAGACTACGCTGTAGTTCCCCTATTGTAATAAAACTTTTTCAAAAATTAGTTCTGAACTTTAACAATACCGTGTACATTTATTAAATAAATTTTATAGGTATATTCCTTGTAAGCCCTCACGAGACTTCACTTGTCCACTCAGGACACCGAGTGGTTTAAAAGGCTTATTGCATACGATAAATGCAACCGTGATTCCTACAAAAGTGAGTTAGATAATTCTTTATCGTATTCCATTTATTGTTTTAATGCATAATGCACGCGGT
>BQNB010043754.1:0-45317 GCA_026074375.1 Tanacetum coccineum | reverse complement strand
TTTCTTTTGTAGCACACTTCCATAGCTTGATTCTTTGGTGCCTCAAACAAGGGGGAGCATACACCGAGGGGGAGTTGCAATCATTATGACATCTACACATTTCTTAATATGTGTATCCAACCCTTTAATATTGCTCCTATATATATATTATGTTGCACGAAACTAACCCTTGATATAGGTTAAGAGTTTACAACAAATTTGATCCATGGATCCGCTAGAGTCTATATACATGGAATGCAAGTGTCATAGGAGTGCAATAAGCTAAGGGGTGATCGAGTGTCAAAGTAGATATTTTAGGATGATTAAACGTGGTTGATAGGAGCAAGACTTCACTGGGATGATGCAAGCTCGCCTCTTTGGTTCAAGGTTTAAAGTGTAGTATATGTCTCGCATACGAGTCCACCTTTTTGCTTTGACAAAAAGGGGAGAAGAAGTGTAAACAAGTAACTTATACATTTTACTATGAGTTATAGTTTACATATTTTGTCATCATCAAAAAAGGGGAGATTGTTGGTAGAAATATTATGATATTTAATCTATACATTCCTGATATGTGAGAAATCACATATCTTTTCTATATCAAAAATGGCCTTAAATGATCAAAATATGCAAAAATATGCTTGTATATATGTATTTTGTTTTTTGTGAATATGTAGGTACGGATAATGCAAATATCATAAGAAAACGGCCAAAACCGGACAAACACGGACACGGGAATGGAAAGAGTGCACAAGAGCCGGAAGTTTCTAACAAAAGGTCATCAAAAGTCAACCCTTGGTCAACAATGGTCAAACCCACAAAATGACAAAATCCTCAAAATACCATAAAAACCCTTATTGTTAACTCATTTTCATCAAAAGTCCAAAAACCCTAACATCGTTAGTCCTTTGTTATAAAGTGACTAACGGTCGTTAACCTTTATAACTATAACCCTTATATCTCGAGCCCATATAATCCCATAAGCCCAATTCCATTTACCAAGCCCAAGTCAACACCCCGTTACCTTGGGTCAAACAATAGTATAAAGAGAAAAGAAATGAAGCGCGGGAAATACCGTTTGTTACTGTTCACCGTCTTCTCCGTTTAACACATCCTCAAAAATAAAGGGTAAAATGAAATTGCCATGGTCAAATGAATATTCCAAGTGCCAAGCTCCACCTCAGCATCAAAAACGTCACCAAGGCTTTCTATTGGTCAAAGTAACACACTCATATGATGGAAATTACACTAAAAACAATGGAAAAGAAGCACAAAGCCTCTGACACAAGGATTGCCACGCTGGCAATCCGTGCACTCACTTAATAATCCAACAGTGAAGATTGAAGAGCCAATGATTGCAAGTAATGAAGGGTGTGGATAAAGGGCAGCGTCTAACAGACTTGAGGGCCTAGAAACTTCCTTCCATAGCTATAAATACAGGCATCTCTTTACTCACAAAAAAATCGAGGAGTAGTTTTGAGTAGCTTATTATTAATTAGCTTTTAATATGTAATTTTCTTTCAAGTAATGTTTTAGCTTATCATAATTTCAATTTCACCTTTGTAATCAGCTCGTTTATTAATATAAGTTTAAGTTTTCTTATTGTGCTCTTCGTTTTTTATAAATTTACTTTTGTGCTTTAATATGGTTAAATAAGCTTTAAAACTATTCCATAAGCTCTCAAACTATTCATAAACTTCTACAAACTCAATTACTTGGATTCTAAATGGAATTGGATGGCTTATAGAATCCAAGTGGGTAATAGTGCTTGAGGGTCAAGCAATAGATTAGACTATGATTTGGTATAGAGCTTAAAGCTATAAGCTTAAGGCTACTTTTGGATAGCTCAAAGTGAGCTTCTCACCTTTGTTTAGCTGAGGTGTAATGTACAACTTCTCTTTTTAAAATTTAGTTTTTTCCTTTGAGTTGCATTTAACTAATTTACTTAACTCTGCATAATTGCTTAAACTGCTTATGTCTGCTTAGTCCTGTTTAGTTTAGTTCTGTGCCTTATGCATATTAAAGTTGTCTTATGTTAATAGTGCTTAATGAATTAGATTGTTAAATCTTAGTTTTCCTATAATTTTTCTTAAAATCGATGAAAAAACCAAAAATATAGCTTAAGTAAAATAGCCTTATTGTTTCTGCTTATTGTCAGCTTTGATTTGGCTTATAGTTTGTTTGAATCTTATTATTAGCTGTATCTAAACTTTATCATTAAATTCAAATTATTATAAAGTCAAAAATGATCTTGAGTGAAATAATGAAGGTTTATAGGTCACGCAGTTTTAAACTAAAGTAAGTACACTAGAGGCATTTTTTGCCTATAGTGTTTTCATTGAATTTCCATATTTGGGTTATAGAGTGAGCAAGGAATTATGTGTTGAATTAGGTTGAGATTAGTTTTCATTAGATTACTAATGTTAAAGTTAAGAATCTGTGATCATTAAAGTCATTTCTAGTTTGCGCATTTTAACGCTTCAAGTAGGTTTTAGGCTAAGTTAGTGTCTTATTTTCATATTTAGTTTAGGTCATTTTATGGTTAGAGATCAGTTTATTTTATGTCTGCATTTGTTGGATTTAAGAATTAAGTGTTTTTTGGTTGCAAACTGCATTAGCAGTGATAAACAGCAAACAGCCATTTTCTAGTTTAAATATCAGAAGGTAATTGTAGGAGTTTGGGCTTGATATTTAGCATACAATTTAAGTCTTTATCAATCTACTTTAGCTTATTTTTATTTTAAAGAAGTCATACAAGCTAATGCTGGTATCTTAAGCTCGGAAATTCAGCGCGGATTATGTGTGTCGGAGTAGGTATCTCGAAAAGAAAGGGGTCAATGTAGTAAACTCCAGCCAGCGAATGGGGGATACGGATTGGGGGGGTAGTGTCAGGGCAGATCAAGATGGGGGTGGGGCTGCTTTTTCTTGATTCAACTAGTCTTTTACTGGTCGACTTGCGAGTCGAATGGTTTAGATTATTTTCTCTCTATACTTCTTTACTAAAACCAAGTAATAAACTCAGCATGTACTGAGTACTTAAGCCTTTTTCAACTAGCTTTTGATTAAGCATTTGATTTTCAAAATACTTTTTAAAAGTGCTTTTATGTAGCTTATTATCCAAGGATTAAAGTAGTATAAGCTTGATTCCTATAAAGCTTATCTTAAAATAAGCTCAAAGTTCCCCTTAAGGACTGTTTGGTTTTCAGTTTTTCTTTAAGTGCTTATTTTAGATTTCTAGCTTATAGCCCTTAGTTTTTGTTTAATTTATGTTCAAATTAGCTTATCAGATAATTATTTAGTTGTCTTTAGCTTATTAGGGTCATAGTTGGCTTATTTTGTCTTTTCTTAAAAAACAAGAACATAGTTAATCAGTAGCAAGTAGCTTTTTCAGATAACTTTTTAACTGCTTATTTGATTTTCAAAATGTCTTTTGTTTGCTGTTTCTAGTAGTTTTTTGGCCAATGTTTAAGTAGGTATAGGGCTTTTAGGTATAAGGATCCAATAGCTTATCTTAAATTAAGCTCAAAAGTGCCCTTAAGGCCTGTTGGTTTTTAGTATTTCACTAAAAGCTTATTTGTGCTTATCTACTTATTTTCCTAGCTTATTTAGGTCTAATATAGCTTATTAGGTTAGTATAAGTCAATTTTAGCTTATTTCCTTAGGTTTAGAACTTATTTTTAGCTTATTTGCATATTAGCTTAAAATCTTAAGTTTTTAAGCCTTTTAGTACTTCTGTCGTTTTTAGCTTTTTCAGCTTAATGTCCTTGCTTATTTTTGTTTGTTTTTGTTTATTAGGTTTAGTATTAAGCTTGTCTTAGCTTATTTGCTCTTGTGCTTTGCTTATTAGTTCAGAAATTGCCCAAACAGTTAGCATTCTAAGCCTTTAAGAGTAAAAAGCATTTCTGTCTTATTTAGCTTATTTTTGTGCTTATTTGTGGTTTATAAAAATAGTTGTTTTGCAAAAGTTGCTTATTTTTCAGTGTTTTCAAAAGTTGTAAAAAAAATGGCCAAAACAAAAACACTTGGGATAGTGGGAAGCCCCGGGTGAGCAAGACTCGAACCCGGGACCTCTACCACCCTCACCAAGCGTTTTAACCCCCACACACTCAACCATTGTGCTACAATAGCTCATCCGGTATATCTTTGCACAATCTATTATTTATATACGTTTTAGGCTTTTAGTATAATAAGTTGTTTTAGCTTATTTCACAGCTTATTCGATAAGCTGTGTTTCCAAGCTTATTTTTCCTAGATTCCTCATTGTTCAAGCTATTTTTCGTAATTTTTTCAGGATTTTTATAAATAGTTTAGTATTTTTAAACATTTAATTTTGTTAAAATCATTTTTAATTCATAAAAAATTATAAAAAAGTCAAAAAAATATAATTCTTTTTTAGAAAATTTTCTTTTAACATTTAGGACTTAGGAAAATTAGATTTGCGTTAGTAGGGTTAAAATTGCAAAATCTTGTTTTTTAAAGAACGGGATTGAATCCCGTTCTTGTTTTCTTCACGTTTTTAGCTTTAAACACCTTCGTTTTTGTTCTAGTTTCCTTTGTTCTAGCTTTTAGTCAATTAAATCTTATAAAAATCAAAAAGATCATTGTAGGACTTATTTTTGTTGATTTAGGGTTTTTAGGTCCCGTTTAGGAATCCCAATTTGCGTTTTTAGTTAAAATTTACTTTCCCGTATTGATTTCTTGTAGTTAGGTTTAATTGTTCCTTTATTTGCTCACTTTTAGGATTTTAGAAAACAAATCATCTTCGAACCAATTCAAATCATTGTCCAAATAACAAACGTGGTCTCAATTTCATAAATCTTTGGGAAAACGACCCGGTAATCACTTACCGGTTTCTTACGTGTGGTATTTTTGTGAGGATTTTTGCTCTAAATCTTTGTCCTCAAGGATTTTTAGTAAAGTTCTTTATACTTATATATTATACGTATATTATATATTGATTTTCAACGATCAATTTTTGGCGCCGTTGCCGGGGATTTGTGATTAAGATTCCTTCGTTTGCATTTGTCGATCGTGATTTGAAGAACCTTTCGTCTTCGAAAGTTACGCTTTTGAGAAAATCAAAAATACAAAAAAAAATACAAAAAGATAAAAAATATTTTTCTTTTCTTTTAGTATAAGTAGAAGATTATTAAATAAGAAAAATACAAAAATATTTGCTCTTCCGGATTTTTCGATTTTTCTTGTGAATTCATTAAGAAATAAAAAATTAACCAAGTTGGTAAAAGAACACCAACAAATAATACCTTCAACTGAGGTATTATCCATCAATAAGTTCCCGAACCAAAGATTAAAAAAATTTACCGTTTGTGTCACTTACGAAAAAGGTGCACCTCTTTTGTAAAATTTATTTTACTTAAGAGAGTTACCCTAAGTTTGTTGATTATTCGGTAAACAAAAATATTTCCTTTTCTCATTTCTTTTATCATTTCATTTGTTTGTTTAGTGCATGCGCACTAGAAATTCCAATTTTCCAAATAATTCAAACGTAACCATTCCGAGACGTCGAAATAAGCGTGCTCCCAAACAAGTCAAACCCAGCTTCCGTACTACGGTGCTCCAATGCGGAACAGAACAATGGAAGAGCTACTACACCTTCCGTCACCCACGGAAGGGTAGGAGAACTATCGTTTATACCGAAATTAATGCGGATCAACTTTGAAATCAAGACAAATTTGTTACTACTAGTTCACGCAAACCCGTATCACGGGATAGAAGGGCAAATCCCCCATGCTCAAATCAATAGTTTTTCAAAAGGATAAACCTCGACATTAAACGATTTAGAGATGTGCCAAAGATGTTTATTAGCTTATGATGTTTCCATAGTTCGCTTGAAGGGGAACGCTTAGATGTGGGGTACGAAATAGAGCCAGCAAATTCGATCCCTTGACTTGGGAGGGATCTCGTAACCAAAATTTGTCGTTAAATGCCACTACACTTAAAGAATGAAATTTCTCGTTTTACAACAAAAATTCGAGGAAACATTTAGTGAGGTTGAGAAACGTTTTTAACGGGAATGCTTAGAGGGCTTGTCCTCACCACGGATTTACGGAGTTAACTCAAGTTGATACCTTTTATAACGGTTTAAATAAGAACAATCAAGACTCCTTAAATGCCGCGGCGGGTGGAAATCTTTTAAGTAAGACGACTAGAGAAGCATTAAACATAATTGAGAACAAATCAAAAGTGCGTTATTCACGTAATAAATCGAATGTTTCTAGGATGAATACGAATCTGGAAAAGTTATATAAAATCGATTGAAGAATTGATAACCGCAGGATCAACTTTCGACTTAAGTCGAGATTGTTTTCTAAGCAAGCTGTCAACCTCCCGCTCTGGTTTAAAGCGGTTAGAGGAAAATATGTGTTACTTGTAGTGGGCCTCATGCTTGGTACAATTGTCCGAATACCGATAACAATCAAGCTAGTGTTTGTGCGGCAACGGGTACTTATAATCAAGTTAACCCTCCGAACCGAGTTAGTAATCAAATGGCATCACCAGGTTTTGCTCTGGTGCAAAACAAAGGTCAAAATAGGTTAAAAAATCAAAATCAATCTTTCAAAAGGAATAATTTTTAATCGGATGAAATAATTTTCATGGAATCAAATGTTTTCAAAGCTCAAAATATTCCATGGCTCTGAATTTTCAATAACCAAGGAATTCAAAACCAACCTTTTCAAGTGCCTAATAATCAAGTTTCAACAAGAGTTTTTCAAATGAATTTTTTCGACTTAACAAAGAGAAATAACGACCCAATAAATGAAAAACATGCAAAAGTTAAATCAACTCGTGAAAGGAGACCTTAAGCGAATGAAATTCAAACACATTAAAAATCACAAGCCGTCAATGATGAATCAACAAACTACATTTCAAAATAATTTCACAACATGATATGTGGATTGTTTTTTTGCAAAACTATGCCTCAAACTTCGTACTCTTCGAGTAATACATTCGAACCCAAAGGGTGAGATGAAAGCGATCACTACTCAAAGTGGTGTTGCTTACGATGTGACCCCTCGTTCGCTACTATATCTTTCCTCCTAAAAAGGTAGTGGAAAGAGAAACCCTAAGAGACAACGGATAAGGAGCAATCTAATTTCCAAGGAAGTACCGCTCACATCCCACCTCCGGTTATCCCACATTCCAACTCTGTAACCCATTTCTTCGAAGAATTTACCTAAGGCCAAATATCTACCTTCACGACGAGATGATCAAAAGTCCCGTGACAAAGCTTCGAATCAAATGGAGAAGATTTTCCAAATCATTCAAGATTTGCGCTTCGACATGAGTTTCGCGGATGCTTTACTTTTGATGCCAAGATTTGCTCCTACGATTAAGAGTTTGCTCATGAATAAGGAAAAGTTGCTTGAATTAGCTAAGATACCATTGAACGAGAATTGCTCGGCGATGCTCCTCAAAAAGCTTCCCGAAAAGCTTGGAGATCCCAGACAAAGTTTCTTTTTTTCCCATGTAGATTTTCCTGGGAAAGTGCATGTATGTCCACACTACGCCTGGCCGATCTTGCCGCAGCATAAATCCTTATGCCCCTTTCTATTTGGAAAAAGCTTTCTTTACCCGAACTTACACCAACTCGGATGACTTTAGAGCTAGCAGATCGATCAATTACTCATCCTAAAGGAGTCGCTGAAGACGTTTTTATCAAAGTTGGGAGTTTTCACTTTCCTACCGATTTTGTTGTTGTTGATTTTGAAGCCGATCCTCGAGAACCTTCATCATTTTAGTGAAGATCATTTTGAGGACCGGTCAGCGTTTAATTGATGAGTATGAAGGAGAGCTTATTTTAAGGGACAAAAATGAACATATAATTTTTCATGTCAATGGCATGACAAAACATCCTCAAAAGCATGTAAACGAGTCAATTAAAATGCTTAATGACACATGTAATGATAGTTTTAAGAAGTTCACCGACGAACCCGCTCTAGTTTGCTTACCTTCATCGGAAGATGACAACGATGAAAAGGAAAAGCAGGAAGTAAAGAATCTCGCAAAGTCGATAGCTAAACGCCAAACTCGTATCACACCTTGTTTGAAGAATTTTATAAGTTATTTGCAAGGAGAGCATTTTTCATTCAAACAAAACACCTCAAGTTTCTTTGGTTTTTTCAATCACATCCACCTTACCGTCTATTGAGCCTAAGGATTCTCTTATAATGGGGGACGAGCACCTTAGTACTTTTAGTGTTGAGGAAATTATCCCAATCCCAAGAGAATCTGAGGATACATCCTGGAGTGATAGTGAGAACTTTTACCTTCGTTTGATTGATATTCTCTTCCACAAACGTTCCACGTGATGATTCCATGACTTTCTCTAACCCTCTTTTTGAATTTGATGTCAATTTCAACTCTAGTGACATAAACCCTCTTTTTGATGAGGTGTTAGAGGACATCGAGTGCAAGGATTCTTATGATTCCAACCTTGATGAGTCGACTTTCCTAGTCACACCTCTTTCTGATTCTAATAAGGATGAGTGTCTCGCTCCAGGAGACGACATTGAGCTTTTACTTCTCCATGATCCGTCACTCCTATGAAAAGCGTTGCTTCCATTCTCAAGGGATTCAGGATGAATCCTTCGAAGAAAATGATGATTTATTTGATTTGGAATGTAAAACGAATGATTGGAAAAGAATTTTATACGATGCTCCAATTGATAAAGCTGAGTGTTTCGACCCAGGAGGCGACAATGATGAGATCGATGCTTTTCTAGCTATCGAAGTTCCTACGTATATTGAGGAAGGTTATTATGACTCAGAGGAGACATATTATATCTTGAGAGTTTCTTAGTGATGATTAACACCCATAAATCTCTCTTCCGAGTATTTTTCGATCATAGAACCACAACACATTAGAATAATCAGACCATGATACTTTATACTTTTTTCCCAAGAGTGATCCTCTTCACCATGAGTTCGCTGGTGAGTCATCACGATTCCTCCAAGAAAAGTTAGAAAGCACTAGGATTAATCAGATGAATGTCATTACATTTCGAATATTTCATCTTCCCGTCACCGGAAAATTTTTCCATACAATCATCGAGGTCACTCCCATGTTCTACTACCCTTCTCGAGGATATTGAACTCTAATAGAAGAGAATCCGTATATTTTCCGGACCAGATGATTTGATACCACCGGGGTATTGAAAGGATTTTGACTTGAAGAGGATATTTATTGACAACTTGCTTAAAACGAGTCCATTACCGAATATTGAGAGCGTTTAATCTTCGACAAGGAACCCATAGTGGGCCCGTGATAAACAATGTTTATGAGCTTAATGAAGACGAATGTTTTGACCCAGGGGGAGGTGAGATTAATGTTGAAATTGACGATTCCTTCACATTTTGTCCCATCCGTACTTTTCCTCTCGTATCTCACTTACCCTGAGGTTTCTCCTTTACTTTCCTCCACTGAGAATGAGGACACCATTTTTGACCCCGGCATCTTCGCTTTTCATTTTTCTTCTCAAGAGCCGGTAGTAGTTAAATGTTTCATGGAATTTTGTTCTTCCACTTGTTTCATCCCTAAGGACGAATGAATTCGGGGATCGAGTCAAGCTATGTGACTCGGTTACCAAAAACAAAGCGCTTCGTGGGAGGCACCCCATGCTTATCCTTCTATTTTCTTTCTTATTTCTATTGTGATGTGAGGAGGCTTGTACTCTTCCGATTCTTGTTGTTTGTGCTTGTGATTTTTGTAGGATTGACCCCAAAATTTTCTGAAGACTCTCGTGTTCGGTGTTTTGTCCCGGTCCACTCGAGCTTCCCAGCCTTTGCTTGCCATTAGTTTGGGGAAATCCGATATCCTAAGATTATTATCGACTAACATTTATCTTTTAGCACACTTGATAAACGGCTTAAGATTTTTGTTTGATACTTTCTTCATGCTTGGATTTTGCATTCGACTTTTTGAGTTCTAGTATGGGGTTTTAAGTCTTAGGCTAGGAAACATTGAGGACAATGTTTAATTTTAGTATGGGGTAGTATATCTTCGATATGATCTTACCTACCTTTGCCCGTTGTTCTCACGTACCCTGTTTTCCCGCCAAAATTTTAAAAATATGAAAAAAAATTAAAATTTTCAAAAATAAAATAAGTGTTTTGTCACAATTTTGACTTTCCTACTGGGTAGAATAAGAATAAATTTTGACCCGATCGAGCGTGTTGAGCTCTAGCTTGTTCCTTAACTTTTAGGCTAAGCGTTCGCGAAAATTCACGAAGAATGAAAAATGATAGAGTTAAGTATGAGTGGGATGCTAAACAAGGATTATTTGGAAATCTTAAGAGCTCATGTATGTAATTTGTGGCTTTTTTCCCCATAACTCTTAAAAAACCGATTTATAATACGTGTATTTTGGAGATTAAACTAAATCAACAATTTTTTATGTAATGTTATAACAAAATTTTAGTACTTAGGTTCAAATATACGTGAATTTTTCAAAAAGAAGTCTCTATATAAAGTTAAAAAAATCAAAATTAAAAAATAAAAAACTGTGGGGCTGAAAAAGTTTACTACCTCTTGCCGCTCACAAACCGAGTAGGTCTTCTAAAGAAAGCCCATAGTAAGAATAAAAATCCGAGACGATAAAAGTTTGTTGCATCTTGCCGGCTCACAACCGATGTTGCAGCCTTCTAAAAGGTCGAGGGTTACAATTGCATAAATGTTATGTTTAAGATTAATAAATAGATCTCTTTTTTGTTAAATTCAAATATGCTTTTGAACTTTGACTATTCCATTTTAAGTTTTTATATACGGGAAACTTAAGAGTTTTTGAAACCTAAGGTCCGTGAGTCCCGATACTAGTCTCGGTGGGGTGTCAAAAGCCTGGTCCACTTACCTCAAGGTTGGGATGTCCGAGACAAATTTCGCTACATTGGTATGATAGCGCCTTCAATACTCATTATTCTCGGGTGGAAACGTGAAGCATAAGTATTTGCAAAACGTTGATCCACGGTTGAAATTCAAAAATAGGCACATTCACCTAAGATAAAATGAATTGTCGGAGTGAAAATTCACAGTTGCAAATAATGAGTAGTGTTAGCATCTTAACTGATATTTATAGTTGATTTTGATTTAAAAGCTACTTTGGTTTGGAGCAAGTATAAAACGGGATGCTAAATTTACCCTTTTAAGGGGCATTCCGTCGGATTGAAATAGCATCTCTTGATCCTATGATCCCTAACAGTTATGGAAATAACAAAAGTCGGAATATTCTAGGTAGTTGCTAAAAAAATAGAAAAAAGTTTAAAAAAATGGGAAAATTGGGTGTTTTAAAGCTTGTGATTTCTTAACTCTCCTCGCAAAAGACTTTACTACTTCTTAAGATTAAGTTTGGGGAGGGTTTGAAGTATTTGGTTTTAGAGCATATAACATTGCATGAGGACACGACAATTACTTAGTTTGGGGAATTTTGATATGTGAGAAATCACATATCTTTTCTATATCAAAAATGGCCTTAAATGATCAAAATGTGCAAAAATATGCTTGTATCTGTGTATTTTGTTTTTTGTGAATATGTAGGTACGAATAATGCAAATATCATAAGAAAACGGCCAAAACCGGACAAACACGGACATGGGAATGGAAAGAGTGCACAAGAGCCGGAAGTTTCAAAAAAAGTCATCAAAGTCAACCCCTTGGCAACCATTGGTCAAACCCACAAAATGACAAAATCCTCAAAATACCATAAAAACCCTTATTGTTAACTCATTTTCATCAAAAGTCCAAAAACCCTAACACCGTTAGTCCTTTGTTATAAAGAGACGAACGGTCGTTAACCTTTATAACTATAACCCTTATATCTCGAGCCCATATAATCCCATAAGCCCAATTCCATTTACCACGATCAAGTCAACACCCCGTTACCCTGGGTCAAACAATAGTATAAAGGGAAAAGAAATGAAGCGCGGGAAATACCGTTTGTTACTGTTCACCGTCTTCTCCGTTTAACCCATCCTCAAAAACAAAGGGTAAAATGAAATTGACATGGCCAAATGAAGATTCCAAGTGCCAAGCTCCACCTCAGCATCAAAAACGTCACCAAGGCTTTCTATTGGTCAAGTTAACTCAAGGAATGACATGCATGCTTCAAAGTAACACACTCATATGATGGAAATTGCACTAAAACAATGGAAAAGAAGCGCAAAGACTCTGACACAAAGATTGCCACGCTGGCAATCCGTGTGCTCACTTAATTATCCAATGGTGAAGATTGAAGAGCCAATGATTGCAAGTAATGAAGGGTGTGGATGAAAGGAAGCGTCTAACAGATTTGAGGGCCTAGAAACTTCCTTCTCCAGCTATAAATACAAGCATCTCTTCACTCACAAAAAAATCGAGGAGTAGTTTTGAGTAGCTTATTATAAATTAGCTTTTAATATGTAATTTTCTTTCAAGTAATGTTTTAGCTTATCATAATTTCAATTTCACATTTGTAATCAGCTTTTTTATTAATATAAGTTTAAGTTTTCTTATTGTGCTCTTCATTTTTCATAAATTTACTTTTGTGCTTTAATATGGTTAAATAAGCTTTGAAAATATTCCATAAGATCTCAAACTATTCATAAACTTCTAAGAACTCAATTACTTGGATTCTAAATAGAATTGGATGGCTGCTTATAGAATCCAAGTGGGTAATAGTGCTTGAGGGTCAAGCTATAGGATTAGACTAGGATTTGGTAATAAGCTTAAGCTATAAGCTTAAGCTGCTTTAGATAAGCTCTAAGTGAGCTCTCACCTCTGTTTAGCTGAGGTGTAAGGTACACTTCTCTTTTTAATTTTAGTTTTCCTTTGTTGTCATTTAAATAATTTAGCTTAACTCTGCATAATTGTCTTAAATATGCCTAATTTGTCTCTTAATCCTGTTATATTAGCTTGCTTATGCTTATTAAAGTATGTCTTATGTTTAATAGTGCTTAATGATTAATTTTAAATCTTAGTTTTCTATAATCTGTCTTAAAATCAGTAAAAAAACCAAAATATTAGCTTAAGTAAAATAGCTTATTGTTCTGCTTATTTTTTGCTTAGATCTGCTTATTAGGTTTGTTTGAATCTTATTATTATCTGGTATCTAAACTGTGATCATTAAATTCAAATCTTATAAGTCGAAATGAACTTGAGTGAAATAAAGGAGTGTTTGGGTCAAGCACTACTAACTAAAGTTAGTACTGCTTGAGGCCATTTAATCCTTTGGTTTTCATTTGAAATTCCATATTTGGGTTTATAAGTGCAGGATTTATGTTTTGAATTAGGTTTGATTAAGTTTTCATAAGATTTCTAATTGTTAATTTGGAATCTGTGATCATTAAGTCATTTCTAGTTGCATTTTAAGCTCAAGTAGGTTTTAGCTAAGTTAGTGTCTTATTTCATATTTAGTTTATGGTCTTTTATGTGTAGAGATCAAGTTTTTATGTCTGCATTTGTTGGATTTAAGAATTAAGTCTTCTTTGGTTGCAAACTGCATCAGCAGTGATAAACAGCAAACAGCCATTTTCTAGTTTAAATATCAGAAGGTAATTGTAGGAGTTTGGGCTTGATATTTAGCATACAATTTAAGTCTTTATCAATCTACTTTAGCTTATTTTTATTTTAAAAGTTCATCAAGCTATCTGTTCTTAAGCTCAAATTCAGCAATTTGTCTTTTCAAAAATCAAGTAGTAAACTCAGCATGTACTGAGTACTTAAGCCTTTTTCAACTAGCTTTTGATTAAGCATTTGATTTTTAAAATACTTTATTTAAAGTGCTTTTGTGTAGCTTATTAGTCAAGGATTAAAGTAGTATAAGCTAGATTCCTATAAGGATCCAGTAGCTTATCTTAAGTAAGTTTTTGTTACGGTTTCTTTATAATGAGTTTAATATTAGCACCACCGGGATAATGAGTTTCTAACGTTCAGGAGGCGTGGTGCATGGGCAAACCATCTCGAACAAATCCATGGTAGTTGAGTGTCACTTTGGATATAAACTGTTTGGAAACAGAATTTCTTCAAGAAATTGGTACTCCTGCTACTAGCTAAAACTATGAAAACAAAGAAAGCGGTCGGCTGAAACAAACACCCGCTAATCTTTTTTGGTTTTTGGTGTTTTGTAGGAGAAGGTTGTAAACAGAAGTCGGAATCAAAATTATAATTTGAATCCTCTTGAAACACGAACGAACCTCAGTTATGTATGCAATTTTCTATTTTTAATTTTTTTTGGTGATATCGTGGCTTAGTCTGGAAGCAACGTCAGATCATTTATTTTGTTAATTTTATGGAACAGGATCAGGTTGTTGATTGAGTGTGAGCACGGGAAAGATGAAGATGATTCAATGGTAAGAAAGGCGCAGCCCATTTTTTTTGTTACAACAATGTATACCTCTGTTTTTGTTATTAAAACAATCATTGGAATTATATATAGCACAGGCCATGGGTGATGATAGATAGACAACGTTCTATTGGTCCTTTAACGGCCTGTGATGCCGGAAGGGAACATGTGAGATCAAGACTTGATGTTCCACCAGTAAGATGGAAACACATTAAACATCAAGTAGCGTTGAACCTCAAGGTGATTAGGGGTGTTATCGGGTCGGGTTATCTGGTTGTCGGGTGTATCGGGTCGGGTTGAGTCGGGTTTTGGGTTTTTTAAAAGTGACTCGCAACCCGGCCCGATAAGAAATCGGGTTATCAGGTTATAAGATAAATAAAACTCTACGTAGATAGACAGCTTATATTGTTTTGGAAAATTTTAATCGAGCTAGAAGTAAAGATAAAATTGAAGAAATATATATACATGTAAAGATAAAAGCATGGTTATTTGGTCGAAAGAGCGTTCGTTTATAAGTAACAAGTACGAGATTACAATATGCATGAATTGAATAGTTGAATTAAAGTATTACCAACTTTCTAACTTCAGTAAACAAATGATGTTCCACTAGTAAGATGAAAACACATTAAACATCAAATCATGATTTATTTTGGCCTATTATCGGTCTCTGCATATTGCAGTAAGTGGTATCTGTCTTAAAAAAGTATTAACTTAAATCTTGAATATTTATTTTTGGGTCTTATCGGGTTGACCCGATAACCCGATAACATCAAATATCTAACCCGAACCCGACCAATATTTTTTCCCAGTAACCTTGGGTGATTAACTTTTTCCCAGTAACCTTAGGTGATTAACTTTTTCACAGTATTTTTTAGCGCATTGTATTTATCTCAGTAAGAATGAAAATGTTTTTTTTATAGAAATTACAAAGCTTACAGTAATATTGACTCTACAGTTGTATGTATAAGGTTGGTTGTTGTAAATGAAATTTCTTTCTTGAAAAACAACGAAAATGAAAAGTAGAAGGTGAAGTCAAATAAACTGAAAACCAGAAGTGAAACATGATACCCCTAATGGAAACGGGTTAGTGGGTGTTACTCCAAGGTAGTTGCAAATAGACTTTGTGATATAGATGAGACTTAAGTTTTCTATTGGTAGAAATATTACGATATTCAATCTATACATTCTCTTCATGTTTTGGTGATGACAAACATGTAATTTATAACACATAACGTAAAGTGCTTAAGTTACTCGTGATCACAAATCATCAATGCATTCATACGACAACATCTCTCGACGTCTCAAGTCTGCTTCAACGAAGTTTGCACCCGACGTAAATCACTTAAGGTATGGATAAATAAATGCTTAATTTATTTTTATGATCAAAGGAATTTTTATTTAACATCACATTTTTTATAAAAATGTCACAAATATTTTTATAACTTTTACAAAATATTTTTAGATTTAAAAGAAATGTTTTACTCAGAATAAATATTTTGAATTCAAATTTTCCACCTAAAAACGGCTAGAAATGTTCCAGAAAACACCTCCCCTGAAAAAGACAAAAAAATGGAGCGTCCTAGTCTAGTCGGCCCCTTTAAAATTAAGGGGACCGACATATGAATTAAGGGGACCGGCCATAGGAATTACAGGGACCGGCCAAACATAAAGGCTCCCTAGTTTGCCTATAAATATTGGACTATTCCCCACTGATTTTCTAACTTTTTGCACCTTTTCTTTCTGTCCCAAATCAGTTTATACATCTCACACATATTCTAAAAACTTTGATCATGTAATCATAAGCATTTGTTTCCAAGTGCTTCAAGCTTATTCCTTCAAGTGTAAGAGAAGAACTCTTGTTATCATCAAGATACGAAGTTATATAGTTTAGTTAGTGCATTCGTGACATGTCTTACATTCATAATGTATAGATCGAGTCCATGTATTCTAAACTTGTGTAATAGTTAGATCATGGTGATCATGGTGTGTATAGTTGTTAGATCGTGGTGATCATAAGAAGTATAGCTAGATCGGAGTGATCTTAGTAAGTAGTGTTAGATTGGTGTGATCGTAGTAGTGTCTAGGTGAAGTAAAGTTGTGACTCGTAGTGAAGAAGTAGTGAAGTGAAGTTGTGAATTGAAGTGAAGTCGTGAAGTGAAGTGAAGTCGTGAAGTGAAGTTGTGTGGTAAAGAGAAGTTGTGAATTTTTGTGAAGTAGTGTGGTTAGTTGTGATAGATTGGTTCTAGCTAGGATTAGAACTCGACATTTGGCTTAGTGTCGGAAATCGGTGTAAGCTTAGTTGTGTTTGGTTTTCTCCGCCTAAAGGGAGCTTGTTGACTAGTGAAGTAACTCTCGAGTTGGGTACTCGGGGTTGGAGAGCGAAGAGGTGCTCTGACCAAACCATAACACTATAAATCATTAATCTCCGGTTTGCACTTTCTTTTACTTTTCGCTTTACATCTTTATTTACCTTATCGCCTTACATTTATATTTGCATTAGATCTATATGTGTGTTGATTGTGCTTATATTGCTATGACATGTTCTAGTGGATATAGATGTATTATTCACACTTATCATAATGCATCTAACTTGATGGATAATTTGATACGAAATATTTTAAAGTTTTAAATGGAAATGTATTCACCCCCCCCCCCCCCTCTACGATTTTCACAATTGGTATTCCTATGTTTCTACATTTTGTATTAATGCTCCTTTTAAACATGCCTTTCCATTATCCTTTATCAAGCTATTTTGTATGATGCTCTTTGCATAATCATAAATGAAGGATCATCTGTTGTTTATTCTTTATCGCTTATCTATTTCACATATTATGATAAGGCTTTGTAACCGTGATCATCGCATGCCACCATAAGAAGATACGAAAATTCCTTAGAAACATTTTAAAATTTCATTCTGGAATCAAACGAGAGATACTTTTTCGGTAAACTAGACTACAGGCTATCACTATGTAAGTTTTAAAACTTTTAAAAAAAATTTATAACAACATATGTGGTGTCTTTACTTTTTGAGTTATTCATATAAACAAAGAACAATATGTTGGCCATCTTCGTTCATAAAAGATGAGCTTATCAAAGACTTAAATCATATTGCGTTCTTATGTAACTTTAGGTCCATTTTCCGTTATATCTTTCAACTGATTATACTAATATATGGTTCATTCTCACGTATGACTTCGTTATGCACATTTCGCCATCTATTATTGTGTTTAATTTTTCTCCTCTCTTAAAAAAACCCCGTCAATTTGACGGGTCATTTAGCTAGTAATAAGTATAATTGGTTGTCATACACTTTTAAATATGAAATAATATACTAATTGATAACTAATAGTATAAATTGGACCGACAAAACAAATGTTGAAATTCAATTAATGGGCGAAAAGAGGTTAGTACAATTTTTTGAAAAGTTTAGTAACACTCCGAAATGATTACAACTCTTAATAATGGAATTTTATACTAATTGAGGTTCTTTTGAATGATAATGTTACAAGAAACATTATCACAATATCGTATATCATACTCATTAATGAAATGAACGTTGATGATGATTTTGAGGTTCGTTTTGAATGTTGAATGTTATAAGAAACACTTATCACAATATCGTATATCGTTAATTATCTACCGTTAGAAATTTCCCGCTTGCTATGCGCAGTGTACTACGTACAATTTAATATTTAAATCAAAAATTCAATTATACATATCTTTTATAATTTAGATATCTCATGAATCGTTAATAGTTACAAATAACAAATTGTACCGTCACGACCAGCATTTAGTTATCTTTTTATAGACTGTTACTTTGATATACTTTTGACAACAAAAAAATTTGTCATTTTTTTAACGTTTTCTTAGTTGTACGAAAATTTGAATTACATATCACATGTGATTAACACTTATATCGAAGTTCAAACACTAAACATCCGTATTAAAATTGACATAAGTATTTGTTTATAAATAAAAATCTTTTATCATTTTTTGTAATGGAAAATATACGTTCTTAGCTTTCCAACCATATATCACACACACTGTATACGAATTATATATTATAGTAATTTATTTATGAAAGTTCAAAAATCACAGTTGGTAAAAATCACATGTGATTGAGATCACGTGTGAGAAAAATCGCATGTGATTTTATTAGAATATTCAAATTATTATTTAATCACATGTGATGTCTCATGCAAGTTTCAACAACAAAGAAGAAAGAAAATAACGAAAAACGTGAAAAAACAAAAAAAAGCTTGTCGAAAGTATATTAAAGTGTCCTTCTATAGAAAGATAATTATATGCTCGTCGTGATCACGATTCAGGTAATATATAAGGTCGGATTGATTATAACCCACTCACAAACACACCCAAGTTCTAACAAAGATTGAAGTATTTGCTGGTTTTAATCATGACAGATTCTGTTAAGGATATGATGACGAAGTTTGAAAAGTTGGACAAGTTTAAGGGTAGTGATTTTAGGCGTTGGCAGAAGAAGATGCACTTCCTTCTCACAACTTTGAAGGTTGTGTATGTTCTGACTGCCCCCATGCCAGAGTATGTTGAAGAGGAGACATTGGAAGAGACAAGGAAACGATGCAAGTGTGTGACAACCGATAATTTTAGGTTTACATTTATTTATAAACTTGAACGCTTTTTTCCAAACAAGCAAATTCTAGAGACTTTGCGTATAACGATTAGGTCATCCCGCGTATAACGAAAAACAACTTTGAACGAATTCTGTCTTTAGACTAAGTTTAGTCTACACATAACAAGTATATTATTACTTTCATGAGCATGATTTACAAGTCATTTGCATTCGGTTTTACAAAATGTATTTTTGGTACGTTTTTAGTCGTTTAAGATCGTTTAGAATGGAAAATGGTATGTGTAATTAAGCACATACCATACGCCTATATCCTAAAGATACTAGATCAAATTTACCAAGGTAAATGATCTTTTAGTGTACCCAAATAGCTTCGAATCAACAAGAAAAAATAAAAGGAAGGACGACTTTTGCAATATGAATACGAACCAAAAAAAATAAACACAAAAACTAAACACACCACTCCATGGCTCTTGATACCAATTGAAGAATATTAGTAATCTCTAACAACAATAACTAGAGAGAGAAAGTGGGAAGGAAGGAAGTATTTTAGAGAGAGAAAGACAAGAACATGAAATGCATTACTATGTGAAAATACAACCAACCAACCACATCTCCAAGGCATGGAGAGGTGTATTTATAAATGGCATGTGGGCTTGGGCTTGCATGGACTAATCCATGGGCCTTTGCTAACTAACTATGTAAGTTTCCAAAATTTGCTTAACGAGCTAACGACTGTTATCTATGGAAGTGACCAAAACTTTTATGTTTCTAACATTTATAGAACTTCAAATCTCGAAAGAGCCGAGTGGTGTGCTAATCTACTTTGTGGAAAGAATAATAAGTAGATAGAGAAGAAGAGACACCACGATATATACTGGTTCGGGAAGGGGGGTTTAGTCCTTTCGTACGTCCAGTTGCGAATCCACGACTCCGATACTACACTAGTATAATCCTTATGGTGGACTACAAACCGTATTACAATTTAACTCCACCGGCTTTCAACAAATGCCGGCGCTCACTCAGAAGAGTTACTACCTATGATATTCCGCCCTCGGAATCCACACCTAAGAACCCGTGATTTGAGTTATCCTATCAAATCTAAAAACCTTCCCCTTGGAAGCTTTCCAAAACCCTAACTAGATCCCTAATGATCTAGGCTTGATCCCACGGATACAAGACTTCCCTTACAACTCGATTGCATAAAAAATAGATGGTTTAAACCAAGTCCTAACCTAACCTAGAGACTCGATTCTATTAGAAATGGTGTAAGAAAGAAGACCCTTGATGCGTATTTTATTTTAAAATATATTTTGTTTAAGTTTTAAATTTATAAAACTTGATTCACCAGACAAACACAATAACGGGCAGAGAACACGATCGTGAGTAGTATAGAAATGGTAAATCTGAGGTCGTCCCAAAAGCTAAGTGTCAAATAGTTTTAATTTGAAAGTGCCACGTTTTAAGAATGGTTTTAAGAATGATTTTTAGATTAACAGGAAAGTAAATATGCGAAAATTAAAGTAATAGAAAATATCAGGGAGAAAGGCGTGCTAGCCTAACCATTTCATTACTATCGTTATAACTACATTGTGGAAACCTAAGGATCGTTTAAACTTAGGTTGTTTAGACCTTTAATCTAGGATGAATTAATAACAAAGGCGGAATATTTAATACATAGAATCATTGTTATTAACACAAGGTTTTTCTTTCATATTATTCATTATTCGCCCCAAATCTGGATGATCAATTCTAGAACGGTTACTCTAACTAGTAACAGGATCAATGAAACATTGATCTTGGGGCTACAACACTCAAACACTACGCATTTACAATGAACCACGCGCCTAGACACACACACACACACACCTTTAGTCGTCTACATTTTCTGTGCACACCTAAAACATACGACCTGTATCTCTTTATATAATAGAGATAACTAGGTTTACAAAGGATAAGAATAAATAAAAAGATAAGAACAAATAATATCTTCTAATATCTTTAAATATTATCTTCTATATCTTTTTCTTCTATAGGAGATCTTCTAAAATCTTCAAAATCTTCCATCTTTTGAAGAATTCTTCTTTTGCATTTTAAGTCCTTTTGTTTCATTCTTTTATTCATTTTGTCTCATCAAATCAAGAATCCCAACAATCTTTCCCTATTTGATGATGACAAAACAAACAAAGTCGTGTACGAACTTCATCATAAAGCCAAAGCTTCCCCTGAAGTTGAGATGTGATCATCTCCCTGAATGAAACAAAACTTCCTCTTAATCCTTTGTACCATGCCACACCAAGAATCTACAAGTTTCCAATTGTACCTGTTAACATCTTCTTCCCCTTTTTGTCATAATCCAACAGGGGACTTGTGAATATAAGCAACTTTGATCTTGACCACTTCAAACCAATATCACACTACTAACCCAAACTTTCCAATGACTTGAATTACCCTCCATGACGCATAATAAGAATAATAAATCCAAGCAGTAGAAATCTAAACTAGCAGTAGTAATAATGACTAGCAGTAGTAAAAACCTTCACCTCGATGATGCATGTAAATGGTTAAACATTTTGTCAATAAGCTTCCCCTAAAACCCATATGTTAACCATTTATTGAATTCAAATTCTGTATGCTTTATGTAATGATTACTGATGAAGAAAAATTAAGTATAACAAATTTGATGTAGAAGTAGAATATCCCAAACTTGTATCTTATGTCTTGCACTATAATATGATAAGAACTCATAATATTCTTCTTCGTTTTATGAGTAGACCTCGATCTCTTGATAAAATCCGCATGCCTATACAATGAAGCCACTAAGCCAAGTGATAGTAAATACCTGTGAGTACTACAATGTATCTCCTTACATCAGGTAAAAACTAGTTTTATCAAGTCTTCATCATAAACCGTATATAACCAAACAAGTTATCTCCAAGACCAAAAGATATAATAAGAACACACATCCAAGAATCCACTTCATCTTCAAATAAGTAATAAACAATCCTCTTCGTAATCAATTAATCAATGAATACGAGCCTTTAATTCAGTTAAGAACCAAAAACCAAAACTCTTATGTGTGTGTTATCCGATATCTGTCAAAGCTAGCAGTACTAACTTCTTTTATCGAACAAGTCAAGCAGTTGTAATTGCTTCTAGCAGTACTAACTTTTATTAACCCAAACAATATTAACATAGGAAGTAGTATTAACTTTATTGAACCTGAGCAGTATTAACTGCTTAAATTCAATAGCAGTATTAATATCATGAAGCAGTATTAACTTTTTAATCCCAAGCAGTAGTAACTAACTGCTTTTACCACAAGCAGTAGTAACTGCTTTTTAATGCTAGCAGTATTAACCAACAATAATAACAGTAGTAAACTGCTTTTTTATACCTATAGCAATATTAACTTCATGACTTACTACTGTTCTTCTCCCATACTAGGCATCACAAAAGGTACATTAGGCAGCATTAAGTATGTACTAGTAGCATTAAGTATATACTAGCAGCATTAATATGTACTTGAGCCCTAGCAGCATTAACTGAGTCGAGCAACACTAATATAAAAAAACAGTAGAAACTATATCCAAACAACATTAATCTTCTTTAACAACATTAACTTTGTATACAAATCCAACAGTAGTAACTGCTACCTTACAGTATGTAACAACCAATTACCATTTATACCAGCTGTCTAAGATCATTGCCTTGAAAGTTTCCATGTCTTCTGATTTAAGCACGATAATGATCAAGAATAACATTAACATCCTTCTCTTCCAAATCATGACCACCATAAATACCATTAGTGCAAACCCCAACTTTATACAATCATGGCTTATCAAGAAAACCCTAAAAGAGTTTGAATGAATTCATACCAAGCCGTGTATACACCACATTAGATCCGAATAAAAAAAATACAAACCCTAAATGTCTAGGGTTTGATCAGTTAGAGCACAACAGATCAAAAAGAAACCTAAATAAATAGTAACAAAGCTTACCAATCGTATTGCATACCCAAACAGGTAGAGAGGACGATTATAAGCATCATTATAGCACTGAATCTTCAAAACCCTCATAAAACTTTCACCACACGATTTCTTGAAAATAAGGGTTTTTAGGGTTTCTTTAAAACCTTGTAGATCCTATATCAAGAGCCACCAGGCTCTGATACCAATTGTGGAAATCTAAGGATCGTTTAAACTCAGGATGTTTAGACCTTTAATCTAGGATGAATTAATAACAAATGCATAATATTTAATACATAGAATCATTGTTATTAATACAAGGTTTTTCTTTCATATTATTCATTATTCGCCCCAATTCTAGATGATCAATTCTAGAACGGTTACTCTAACTAGTAACAGGATCAATGAAACATTGATCTTGGGGCTACAACACTCAAACACTACGCGTTTACAATGAACCACACGCCTAGACACACACACACACCTTTAGTCGACTACATTTTCTGTGCACACCTAAAACATACGACATGTATGTCTTTATATAATAGAGATAACTAGGTTTACAAAGGATAAGAATAAATAAAAAGATAAGAACAAATAATATCTTCTGATATATTTAAATATTATCTTCTATATCTTTTTCTTCTTCAGGAGATCTTCTAAAATCTTCAAAATCTTCTATCTTTTGAAGAATTCTTATTTTGCATTTTAAGTCCTTTTGTTTCATTCTTTTATTCATTTTGTCTCATCAAATCAAGAATCCCCACATACAATTTCCTGTTCAATGTTACATCATGGTTTTCATTTGTGGTTTCTAAATCGACAATACTAAATAGATATCTATAGACTAATCCTATAACATCCTGCGATACCCGAGTCTCCGAAAGTCAATGAAGGTAGGGCAAACCAGTCATAGTGAGTAATTCCTCACTATCCCACGAACTAGTCTGATAACCATATATAAGATAAATTAACCTTATCTGAAAGAGTTCCTATACTTTTTAAGTATATTAAATGATAGAGGCTGTAACCTGGTTAGTTCCTACACTAGGGTTAGGATGATCAACCTTCCTTAGTAACCCTCACGCTATATCCCTAGTATCAGAGTGGTAATCAAATAACAGGATTAAACATGAACTAAACCACCCACAATACGACCAAAACCTAGGTTACATTATAGTTCAAAGGATATCAATGAAACCATAATATAAACAGGAAAACAAACATTTAACGATGTAAACTTCAAGACTTAGCTAGCACTCAGAAAGTGCTTAGCCGCACATAGTAACAAAAAGCAAGAATTAATACAGAAAATCAAGGATGAAAACTCATAATTCTTGCAGAAGTTGTTTATGAACGATTAAATACAAAAGTAAGTTAAGTGTGATCTCCCTTGGACTTCTGATGGAATTATTCAAGATTAGAGGCCTAGATCACCCCTTAGATCTGATGTGGAATGGTTCATGATAAAGTGGTTGAATGAGGCCTCTATTTATAGATTTCGAATATGTTACGGCGTAACCTTTTAGAAGTTTACGCCGTAAACTACTAACGTGCACTTTCTATCTTGCAGGCTTAAAGGATGTTACGGCGTAATCAAGTGTTCACGTTACACCGTAATGCTGACTCAGATGACTCATCCTTCCATAATAATAATGTTACGGCGTAAACCTTTTGTGTGGTTACGTCGTAATATTTTTGGATGACATGTCTTGCCTTGAATAGGTTGCGCCGTACAATATCGTCAATGGGGTACGCCCGTAAAGGTCTCCATGAAGAATCACCCGCGTTTCTTCATATTTTAAGTCCTTTTCCCGTTTTCTTGTCACACACTTGCATTTTACTTAAAAACAATGAAATAACCGTAAAAGTATCGAATTCAAGTATTTATAAGACACTTGCAAGTATTTTTAAGGGAAAATTGACACTAAATAGTATCAAATATCCTCCTACTTGACTTCTGCTTACCCTCAAGTAGACATGTTAGAATAGTTTATAAAAAGATTTCTCTGATTTAACTCAAAGAAACGAATCTATAAAAGACTTATGCTAGAAACATCAAAGTCGAACACCTCACGAAAAGGGGATCAAAAATCACTCAACTCTCAACTAGTCTAAGGTGTTCATTTTTGAGGTGATCGCTTAATTGCACAGTCGTAGCATGTATTATATCATAACTTGGGAAGTACATAAATCTGCGCAAGTTAGAGTTCGAGTCTAAACAATTTTAAAGGCAACATGGGTGACATAACACAGGTTTATTGGGTGATATAAGGGTTAGGATAGACATGGGATACACATTTAATTGGTGTTAAGATAAAAACATAAAACAAATAGTCATATATAATCTAAGGTATCCATAACCGGCTACTGTCCATCCATAGTCCAAGTCTTCAAGTGCGAAAATCTGATCATATCATCAATATGGGTTAGCTAATAATGAGATCTTGTGGAGCGTGCTAACCCATTCTTCACTAGGTGGCTTATAGTTGCACCACCTTTATACATGGATGGCTTATAGTTGCACCATTCCCAAATCACTAATACTAGGTGGCTTATAGTTGCACCACCTTTTTACTTAGTTGGTTTTATAACACGTAACCAACATCAGGAGTTAGATCACTAGGTGGCTTATAGTTACATCACCTTTTCTTTTTTCATTTTTATAATACTCTTGTATATTACATATCGCATATCCCCCCACTTGAGATAAATAGTATCGAAAGTGATAATATCGTGGGGTCTTCCATGATCATAATAATACGTTTTCAACGAAAGTGCCAATCTTCGAACCATTTTCCTGAACCATGGACTTAGGTAGCCAGAAATTTCAACACAAGGATAAATATAGACTACAAGGTTGGCTAAGGCAAAATGGTGTAACGAAACATAGGTGAAAACATAGATTGGCATAACAAGGGTGATCTAGTGGTATCTTGCACTAATGATGAGTGCAACAAAAGGTTTTTAACATGGGAGGTCGACAAGTCAGTGTAACAAGTCGATAAACACATACATAATGGCTATTTGAGTGAATTCCTAAATGTTTCCTTCTCGAACCATCTATTCCTGCTAATCAATTAGGTCTCGAAATGATGTATAGGCCAAGTTCTAAAGTCTACAATACTATCGACACACTCAATATTTTGGTGGATTTTTGTATAATGAGATGAAAATGAAACATTAGGCTTAAACCACACCAAGTATTAATAAAGGGTAATGTGCATTCGGCAAAGATTAATTCTAGTTTAGTAAGAAAAACATTTCAAAAATTTTAAAATCGGCACCATTTTTCAAAGAAAATTAAAAAATCAAAGGCAAGAATAGGTCAAGTGATAATTCTACTCCCATCTCCTCACTTGTTTTGTACAATGTCCCTATTGTACATTAAGGAAATGAAATAAACAGGAAGAGTAGAATTAGAACAAGAAATTCCCTTGAGCATTGCTTCTGATCATATGAAATGTAAAAAGCTATCAGAGAAATCCAGAAAATCTCTATCTTGAGCAAGCTCACTTTCCCCTATGATCCCTAAAACAAACCAATAGCATGAAATTGCTCAATGATAAGTATACAAAGAATACAAACCTAACTCACTTTTATAGAAATCACGATTGCATTTAGCATAAGCAGCAAGCCATTTAAACCACTTGGTGGCCCAAGTGGATGAGTGAAGTCTCATGAGGGCTTCCAGAGAACATAACCACAAAGTTTATTTAGATATACAATGTTTAGCAATGCTTTAAAACTTTATTATAAGTGAGGAAGGATTATGTGTGGAAATGTAGTTTATGTTTGAAATGTGTTAAAGAGGATTAGTAAGAAGGTAATAAGGATTAGGATGAGAAGTATGAGTTTGAATATGTTTAAGAGTGAAATCAAAGATTGATTTAGGTGAATAATCACATTGCCAATAAGAGAGAAAAGAGTGGGCATATGTAATTATGGGATGGTTTAAGGAAGAAGATGTTTGGTGTGTATGTAGAAGAAAGAAATCACTTGTTGGGTAAGAAGGTTTAACAAGTGATTAGTTAGAATGGTTATAAGAGTGTGTAGAATAAGTGAGGACATGTACATGTGAGGAATGAGTTTGTAAAACATTTAAGGGAAAGGAAGTGAGAAAAGTTAAAGTACATAATTAACTTTCAAATACCACAAACTCAATTAGTCATTTAGATTTTAATCAAAGATAATCAACATTGGATTTGATCATTAGTCATCTTGATGCAAACAAGCTAAGTGTTGTACATATTAAGTAAAGCATATCTCATATTCGGAAAGGCTGCGTTTACGTAAAGTGACATTTGACTTAATTTGACCAATAAGGGAGTCAAACCCGTTACATGATTAGGATCAATTGTGAATCCAAGCAACAATGAATTCGATCATTAATCATTATGATGCAAACAAGCTAAGAGTGCTTTGCATATTAAGTAAAGCATATCCTATAATTGGGGATAAAAAAGGGATGGCGTTTACGCAAAGAGAAACCTATTTGACTTGGTTTGACTAATAAGGGAGTAAAACCTGTTACATGATTAGGATCATCATAAATCCGGATTAAGGTCAAATGAGTGCTTTCTATTGTTGGTATGTTGAGAACATGATCATACTAGGTTTAGAAAGATGTTTTGGCCTTGGCTAGAGGCGTTTGATAAAAGATTTAAGTTGGCGTTTTATGTAAAATGGGAGGATTTGTTTTTGCTCCTCTCTAAGTCAAACGCTCATTTGAAGTGTTCCAAATGCTCAAATATCATGTACATACCTTTATTTAAGTTTCCACATGTATCGGGTAAGATAAAGGCCGAAAAAATCAAATCCGTAAAAATAGACTTCGCGAGTGGCGCGCAGGCCACACACTAACGCGTGCCCAACGCGCCAAAGGTGAATATCCAGTTTTCCAGATTTAGGCTATCATTTGTTATTTTACGTTTTACGAATGTTTATTTGTCATCATTAAAACATAAAGGAGATCTTAGTCAATGTTACACCAACAATCTCCCCCTTTTTAAAGATGACAAATAATATTTCGGAAAGCGAATAAAATTACAAACGTAGCAAAGATGAAGACCGTCGTTGATGAGGCTTGCGTCTTGATCTTGGCCTTGTAATTTGGTGAAGCTTGAACATTGTCTTCACCTTGAGTCTGACATAGCTCCAAGTATGCTATGGCTCTTTTGCTTTCGTAAGCTTTCCTTCTTGAAGATCTAAATAATCTATGATCCAGTGGTCTAGGAGACTCAAACCACATGATAGTCATATTTCTAGTGAGAGAGTAGAGAGATAAACAAAATATGTAAAATAAGATGGAAAGTGAAATGATATAAAAGCCTCAACCCCTCTATGGAAGCCATAAAGAGGTATTTATACCACCATACATTACACAAGTATGCTATATTGGCCTATTCTAGCCACTGACTGTATGGGTGGTAATGGTAAACTATGGTAACTTTCTTAATTCGCAACATAAAAAATAGATTCCTAACAATCTTCCCCCATGGGATGATATACTGAATTATTTACAATATTTTCCTAACAAGTACATATTGATTAAGAACAAGAACTTCCATGAAGTTTCTAATGCTAATGATGTCTTCTGTAGTCTTTGACTTCATGTCTGCACTCCAACATGAATTATCTTTGTAGTACCTTGTAGGATATATACTGTAATAGGCACGAACTAAGTAACCCATACACTTCTGGTTAAGGAGAAGCTTCTGAATTAGCTTGGAATGCCCCCACTAATTTCATCTGCCGCATATTCTTGATTTAGAAGCTTTTAAAGCTTCCCCCCAAACTAGCAATCCTCTCTTGAGCAGTTTCAAAGCTTTCTTACAAGCTTAGAATAATTAAGTGCACAACATAATTAGTAGGATAACACATCAAATATTACTACTTCTTTAAGAATAAGCTTAGTGATTGACTGTTCGGGGAAAACATTATCTGCATTAGCAACGTATCTTCTCACGCTTGAATAATTCTTCTCACAACTCTTTCCCCTGGAAATTCAAATAATGCATACTACCTTTCACAAGATTAAACTTCCCCCATGTGGTTGAAGAAATACACCCAAAAGATTTTCAAGAAAGATGACTTATTCAAGCTTTTAAGAAAGAAAAGGCAGACTCTTAAGTGTATATCCTCCTTACCCCTTGCAGTTAAAATACTTCATAACTCTTTGTTGACCTGAATTATTCCCACCTATTCCTAATATGTTAGCCCTTGTTCTAGAAGTACCAGCAGCAAATGAATTTTGTCTCCCCTGAACCGGTTGAACCGTCACCCTTCCATCATAAATAGTTGCTTGTTATCTTGGGTTGGAAGAATTTCTTAGCTGATTGTTCGTAGTAGGGAAACGAGATGAGACGACAGTAGACAGAAATGACATCATTTTGTTAATGACATTAATAGGGTCATCTCCTTGCTTAAACACAGGAACTACTAGACCGGAGTCTATCTGAGGAAATTCAACAAGATGTCTTTGTTGATTAACTGTGGAGACAGTATATTTAATTTGAGGAAAATTAGAAATTGTAGGTTGTGGACAAGCATCTTGATGTACAGTGGATGAATAAGCATTAGGATGCGGTGTTGACGGATAAGTAATTGCATGAGGTGTGGATGGATAAGTAGTTGAGTAATGTTGTGTGGGATGAATTGATCCTGTTAGCCTCAAAAATTTTAAGTCGAATGAGAAGTTCGTTCATTTGGAATATTAGGTCTCGGTCATTTATATATTAAATGTTGTAATAGGCTAGAACGGGTATTGGGCTCATTTAATGTAATCTAATAGGTCACGTGTATCGGGCGAAAGCCCAAGTAAACTCGAGCCCAACCCAAGACAAACCCTCGGCCCACTAAGCCTTTTAAGGCTGGCCCATCTAGGGTATATAAACCCCTCTCCATGTGTGGAGAGAGGGTTGTTGGTCTCATTTGTGTTTGTGCAAGTTAATCAACCTCCATTTTATTTTATTCTATCCCTAGTTTCTCTTTCTAGTTTCTCTCTCTACAATTCTTCTCATCATCCAATCTTATTTTCTTGTTCATCATAATAAAGTGAAGTGATTCTTGGATTCTGACATTCATATGTTAGCACCCAAATGCCCTAAATTTAATGGAAGACCTACCTTTGCCAATCCAATGTACCTCAAAAAGGCTCAATATGAGAAACCATGTTTGTATGCGATCCCACATGACCAATCTGATCCTGCAAACAGACTCGTCCCGATAGGGAAGAGACTCTGACTCTTGATAACGAGAGTCGATCAAAATTGAATAAAGACTTAGTGAAACCTTTTGACTACACAAAGTTAAATAGTCTTTATGAAATTTTTAAACCCCCGACTCAGCATTATGAAATTCAGTTCGCACAGGCAAATGAAATAAGAAAGAAAATGTGGAGAAAATCATTTGTGAAAACGAAACCAAATATTTTCAAAAACATCGATTTCTTACCAGTGTCAAAATCAATAAGCAAAAGTAGACAAGCATACAATGTCATGACGAATAACATTAATCATTTGAAAGAAATTGTCGATCAAGCGTGGGTAAAACATTCAAACGACCGTCTTCATCTTCGTTCCCCAACTGCTCAAGATCTTGAAAACCAATTAAGATAAGTTGTGAAGGCCCCCTTGCCCTTAAGACTCAATATATGGATAGTTTCGCATTTGTTCTGAACTTAAAAAGATATGCATGCAGATTTAAAGTACGTTTGAATCGCTTGAAGATGAAATTGATGACTTGAATCTGATAAGCAGAAATATCCAACATGTAAGATATGCTTTTGTAAGAATACGTGTCTAATGATATTATGTGTTCATATTTGCAATCTTCATCTGATTTAGATGAGATCACTGAATTACAATGCTTATATCTTCATAAAGTCAGGGAATGTGACTGTCTTGCACAAAAGCTTTCTGAACAAACTGAATTTGTAAGTAAAGAGATTTACACTGAGCTTTTACAAAGTTTTGCTAAATTAGAAAAACACTCAATTTCTCTTGAAATCGCTTTACAACAATGTCAAGAACAACTGAAAAATGACACAGTTTGCAAAGAAAAAGCGTCAAATGTATTTCAAAAGGAACGTAAACAATACTTTGAAATACAAGATTTGAAAGCTCAACTACAAGACAAGAACATTGCAATCAGTGAGTTAAAGAAACTCATTGACAAATGCAAAGGAAAATCTGTGGACACTAAGTTTGATAAACCATCTGTTGTTCGACAACCAAATGCTCAACGGATTCCAAAACCATCAGTTTTAGGAAAACTAACTCCTTTTTCAAACTCTCTTGAGAGAACAAATTATGCAAAGAAAAAGCCGGTTTCAAAAACTAACGAGTCAGAGGGTTTATCAAAACCAGTCACTCCACAGAATTTGCCTCAAACAGCAACGCAAGCTGTAAATGTGATTAAACCATGCATGTATCGAATTGCAAGTAGAACACAACATCAAACAGAGCACCACAGTTGACTCAAACTTCTAGGAATACTAATCCTCGCATGTCTACATCTACAGGAGTAGCTCACAGAACTAATGTTAGCAGACCACAACCTAGGAGTAATCAAATGAAAGATAAGGTCCTGCCAAACTCTAGTCAAGTGAAGTTTAAGAAGACTAAAGTAGAAGACCACCCTAGGATTTCTCGTATTTCTAATCAAACAAAGTCTGTAACTGCGTGTAATGACAGTTTAAATTCTAGAACTTTGAATGTTAATGTTGTTTGTGCTACTTGTGGAAAAAAAAAAAAAAAAGAAAAAAAAAAAAAAACAAAAAAAAAAAAAAAAAAAAGAAAAAAAAAAAAAAAAAAATGTGTGTTTAATTTAAATCATGATGCTATGTTTCTAAGTTTTTGAATGACGTGAATGCTAGAAACTAAGAAGACCTACATGTAGTTGCCAATTTAGTACTAGAAGACCCAAAAGTCAAGCGAACAAATCGTTTGCAACACCCCATAAGAAAACAGTTGCATCAGAATCCAACTACCACAATTCAAAAGTTTACCTATAGATGCTATATAAGAAACTAGTATAGGCGTGAGAAATGGTGGATAGCACAACAATGCCCATCATCATATACATGGGTTTCTAAGACAAAAAAGAAGTAGGTACCTAAAGTTTGGAATGAAAGTGTGAATAAGAAAGTTAGTTTTGCCATAGATAATGTATCTAGGATAACTAATGTCTTAAAACTCACAAACACTTTAGGATCCAATTTGTCATGTATTCCATCATCCTCTAATTCTCTTGCAGATGTACAACTAAATCCTATTCAAGTAACTCGGGATGCCTAAAGCACGTGACGGGTAATCAACACTGCTGAGCAATTTGTTGAAAAATATATGGGTAACGTTCGTTATGGCAATGATCAATATGCTCCAATTCATTGGTTATGGGATATTGTTCAAGGAAATAAACGATCAACAGGGTTAACTACTCGAAGGACTCAATCACAATCTTTCCTCGGTTGTTATTCTGTGATGCGGATTTAGTAGTTGTATTTTGGAAATCTACGTGTTTTGAGTTAGAGATCTTCAGGAAACGACTTACTACCGGTAACGTGGACTGATCTCTAATACAATT
The DNA here is from genome assembly GCA_026074375.1 of Tanacetum coccineum. NCBI lineage: Eukaryota > Viridiplantae > Streptophyta > Magnoliopsida > Asterales > Asteraceae > Tanacetum > Tanacetum coccineum. The sequence goes on along the minus strand of BQNB010043754.1, from coordinate 12,840 downwards.
TCTCTTCAGAAACCACTTCAAATCAACTACCAATATTCATAATTGGCTAAAAGCATCACCATTCAAAGCAGGGTTATGCCATCGAAGACTTCTCATCTCAACTTCGACAACATCAACTTGCTTTCAAAAAGGATTTGAGATGGTTTACCAAAACTGAAGTATTCAAAAAATCAACTATGTTCCTCTTGTGAAGTGAGTAAAGCAAAACGAAGTTCATTCAAGTCAAAGACTGTTCCAAGTTCAAAAGGACGGTTAAATTTGCTTCATATGGACTTATGTGGTCCAATGCGGGTTGCTAGCATAAATAGGAAGAAATATATTACTGGTAATTGTTGATGACTACATCCAGAATATACCTGGACATCTTTTTACTTTCCAAATGTATGAAACACCAGAAGTTTAAAAAGACTTTCTTACAGATTTATCCAAAGAAAAATCTTCAAGCCCAGTAATTTTGTTCGCACTGACAATTAGGCATTGAGTCTTAAACAACACACTTTATGAATTCTTTAAAGAAGAAAGAATTGAGCATCAAAGTTCTACACCTCGAACACCCGAACAGAACGGCGTTGTCGAAAGATAAAACCACACTCTTGTTGAGGCTGCTCGAACGATGCTTTCGGCTTTTAAACTTCCTTTATTCTTTTGGGCTGAAGCAATTGCAACCGCATGCTATACTCAAAATAGATCAACCATCATCCCAACTCATGAGAAAATGGCATATCACATCATTAATGACAAAAAACCCTCAACTAAACACCTTCACATCTTTGGTTGCACTTGTTACCTAACCAGAGATGGTGAAAACTTTTATAAGATGAAAGAAAAAGGGGATCCGTGCATCTTGGTGGGATACTCCACTATAGTCAAAAGGGATATCCGAGCTACAACAAGAAGAACAAATGATCGTTTGAATCCATACATCACAGATTGATGAGATCAAAGAGATGTCAGAGACGTCTGTTGATAATAACACTTCAGGCATCGTTCCCCAATGACAAAAGGCGTCAGATTATGACAACTCTGACCCCACACCATAACTACAAAATGTTTCTCCTTCAGCAGATACAACAGTTCCATCACAACAGGAGTTGGATCATCTTTTTGGTACTTTATACAATAAAATTTTTCAATGATCGGTACTTCTCGAGTCAACTAGTCTTCATCACCCACTGAACAATTTACTCATAACCAACAACCCCCCACAAATGTTCATGCTGAGGAAAATAACGATAATCAAGCAGAATTTACCAATCCTTTTTGTACACCGGTACAAGAAAATGCTGAGTCTTCCTCACGCAATATTGGTACTTCAAATATGCATACCTCCTTCAATTAACCTCAAATTCCGAATATCGAATAGACAAAAGATCACACCAAACTCAAGTTCGTGGGCAACCATTCCAAGCAAGTACAAACCAAGATGACAACATTTAACCGATCCTCATGTAAATGTTCGCAACGCAGCACCGTGAAGCACTGCTGAACCAAAAAACATAAGGAGTAAGGTGATTATGCATGGATAGAAGCAATGCAGGAAGAACTTCATCAGTTTGACAGACTACAAGTCTGGGAACTCGTTGACAAACCTTTTGGCAAGAACGTAATCAAGCTAAAGTGGTTATGGAAAAACAAAAAGGATGAAGACCAAACCGTAATTCCTAAAACAAAGCACGACTTATTTAGCAAAGGGTTATGCTCAGGAAGAGGGAATTGATTTTGAAGAATCATTTGCTCCAGTTGCTCGCTTGGAGACTGTCAAGACTTTTGTCGCATATGCTGCACACAAGTCTTTTCTAATTTATCATATGGACGTGAAAATGGCATTTCTTAATGGTCCATTGAAGGAGGAGGTTTATGTTGCACAACCAGACAGATTCGTTAATCCTGATCATCTAGAAAAAGTTTACCGTCTAAGGAAAGCTTTATATGGATTAAAACAAGCTCCGAGAGCCTAGTATGTTGAACTCTCAAAATTCATGATTTCCAAAGGTTTTACTAAAGGTATCACTGACCCAACCCTATTCATGATAAAATACTGGGAGGACATTCCATTTGTGCAAATTTACGTTGATGGCATTATTTTTGGTTCTACAAACCCTAAATTTTCTAAACGATTTGAAAAATTAATGCACAGTAGATTTGAGATGTCCTTAATGGGGGAAATGAAATTCTTTTTAGGACTTCAGATCCACCAATCCCCACGCGGTATTTTTATCAATCAGGCCAAATATACTTTAGAGATTCTTAAAAAACATGGTATGGAAAAAGGACAAAGCATTGGTACACCAATGGCTACGAAACCTAAATTAGATGCAGACTTGAGTGGTGACCCGTAGACCAAACTGACTACCGTAGCAAAATCGGGTCACTCATGTATCTGACATCTAGTCGACCAAACATAGTGCAAGTTTTATGTTATTGTGCAAGATATCAAAGCAAGACCCAACTAAAAGACCACCTCAAATAGGGTCAAAGGACATTTCGAATAACTTAAGAGGTACCATTAACATGGGACTCTGGTATCCGAAGGGTTCTGGCTTTGATCTAACAGCTTTTTTTTTAGATGCCGATCATGCCGGTTGCGTTGATACTCGCAAAAGCACTTCTGGAGGAATACAGTTCCTAGGTGATAAATTAGTCAGCTGGATGTCAAAGAAGCAAGACTGTACTGCAATGTCATCCGCAGAGGTTGAATACGTGGCGTTATCTGCAAGTTGTGCTCAAGTAATGTGGATAAGGACACAACTTCAAGATTATGGCATCAACTACAACAAAATACCGTTATGTATTGTTGCGACTCTCAGTAGCCATAGCAATCTCATGCAGAACCCGTATCGCACTGCCCGTAGCGTAAACACAAAACAGAAAATCCATACTCGGTATCATTTCACATCAAAGAACAGGTAAAAACGGAATAATTTAAATTGTACTTTGTTAGAACTGAATACCAATTGGCTGACATGTTTACTAAAGCCCTATCCGAAGAAAGCTTTTAGTATCTTGTCAGGCGAATTGGTATGAGATGTTTGACTCCAGCAGAACTGGAGGTTCTAACAAATGAATCTGCTTGATACTTCATCAAACATCACTATGTACATATTTTAAAAAATACAAAAATATAAAATTTCAAAAACAAAAATACAAAAAATATAAAATTTCAAAAAGAAAAATACAAAAATATAAAATTTTAAAAAGAAAATACAAAATCAAAAAATCAGAAAATGTTTCAAAAAATATTCTTCTCGCATGTCTCTCTTGGAAATCGATAACGTTTACGTACCTATGAAAAGTTGATTACATCGACAACGTGCGTGTAAATGAAGTTCGAACAGGAGTTTCAAAAGTTTTAAACATGTCATTTCTAATTTTCTCTTGATGACTTGTAATCAATCTCATATTGCAACTCAGACTCGATCAACAAAGGAGAGTGTACGCAAATAATGCTCTTATCCTTAGCGTTAGAAAGAGAATCTCTAACATATGGTTTTTTTTCAAAAAGTTTGAACATAATTTTCAAGAATTTCTCAATGACAATTCAAAATCTTTCAAAATTGTGTGTTCAACACTCCTTCCCTCATATTGTTTTCAAAGACAAGTATTCTACATTTGGTGTCATTTTTTAAAATGAGTCAATGTTTGAGGGGGAGTTTTTCTGAAAAACAATGTTTTAATGATTGTTGGATACATCATAACATGACAATTCTTATGTATTCAACACATTATAAAAGGTCTTAATAACATCTAAGGAATAATAATAATGACTATTTAATAGATTGATTATTATAAAATGATTAGGTGGTTGAGCATAATTTTTCAAGAATTCTTCAATGACAATTCATAATCTTTCAAAATTGTGTGCTCAACAATGCTAACCCTCAATTTTATATTCATTTTACAACTTGGTATCAATGTTTTTGGTGTCAAACATATGGATAAAATCGAGGGGGAGCAAGTTTATGTTCCATGTAATTCATGCTATGTAAAAGATTTCCCCATGGTATTTTAAGACAAATTTTAATCACAAAGTATTTCAAAAACTAAGTGAATTAGTATTTAAAATAAGGGGAGAAATGTATTTAAAATGTGATCTTGAAAACAATAAGTGATTTATCGACTCAAAGTGCTTGATACTCTTTCGAAAAGATTTTATGGTATAACGATCCATAACCTTACAACAACTTATTTCACGATGATTCTGAAGTCATAAAGATGGTAAGGATAGTATTTGTCCTATGATCCAAACCAAAACGGAGAGATCTAACCCAAGGACGCTTAACGTTAGAAATAAACCAGTCCTTATGTATGTTTGGGAGATGAATGTGTATAAGGGAAGAAAACTGCCCGACTAAATGAGCTAACACTGGAACAAATCAACAACAAGATGTTATAAAGACGTCTTGAGTAAGCATTGAAGGGTTTGAAAGAATTAAAAATAAATGTAATGGGATAAAGGGTCTAAAAGAAAGAAGCCCTCCACACCACTTAGGCGAAACCGGGGTCAAATACTTATGCTAGTCAGAATCACAATGTTGATTCGATATTGACGACTACATCAGTGACCCAGTGATTGCAATCACAACCTCCCCACCATTCGGTTACTCACAACAGAAAACATTGTTCTCATTTTTGTCACAAGAGATACACAACGACTTTCTTGACATTTCTCACCTCCGGATAGTTGATATTGAATAGGTGTCATCTGCTTCCGCCTCCGATTACAAAAACCCAAACGCACTAATCGAGTCTAGAGCCAAGAACCCATAAATAATTCATTATGACACATTTCATTACTAGGGGGGGAGCGTGGGGGGGACTTGGTATGTAGGGGGGGGGACACTAAATTAGTGTCAAAGGCTGAATAACAAGAGTCCTGACGCATGTATCCTTAGTAGCAATAGTCCCTGGCCCAACCTGCGATCACCCCAACATACCATCCCAACACCATTGCCTCAAGTGCCCACCTAGCAGATCTGCCCTCCAGCCCACCCAGCTCAACTGGGTTACTGTAATCCAAATCTCCAAACGGACACAACCACCCCCCTCTTAGATACCCCAGTAATCCTCTGCCCCTCATTATTCTTCAACCCATATCCACCCCCAATTCAACGTCCCTCTACCCATCCAAATCCACTTGGTCTTCAACCACCTCCCTCACTCCCGCACACGGACGATCGAACCCGCGGCGTGGAAACAACGTCCCTACGTGTATTGTAATACCGTCAAAATCTCCCACACCTAAAACAACCTCCCGCTCCATCCAGGTATCCCACTCAAGCCCATCGACATGATTAACTTCTAACGCACCACGTGCCCTCAAAGTCTCAGGCCCACCATACGCATGGACGCAGACAAATCCATCCAGCCCATCACCAGTGGGATGCGGACCCCCAGCGTATCATATACAAATCTCAGGGGGTAGGGCAGGGGGGTCTTCACCCTGGGAGTCCACATTAATCCACTTCATCTACTAGGCCCTTCCCCTGTTCTTAACCTACAACTGGACCCCCTTCACCTTTGTTCTGGGTGTACCTATTCCGCTCCCCTCCCAACAACTATGTGTGACCCCTGTCGGTCCAAGGACTCGGGTCACACCGCGAGCGTCCCTCTATTTCGCCCCGGGGTCGTTGTGTCCTCACACAATCAAATTCCTTCCCCCAACCCGCATCCTTAGCTCCACCTTATCAAATCCGGTACACAACCCTCATCCTGTGACCTTAAACTATGCCGCCACCGGCCCATCTGGATCACCATGTGTGCACCCTCTCAGCCACCCCCTCCCAACCGAAAACTCCTCGAGAACACCCACCATCAAGTCCTCCCGCAAACCCGTACCCATCCAACCTCCGCGAACACCAACATCAGCTCCACGTCGACAATCCAACTCCGGTGACGTCAGAACCCTACACACCCGTGCTCACTAGTGAAGTGCTCCCTCAAACCCGTCTTCCTTAGCCGCTGCCAGCTCCAGTATATTGTTTGTACACCGCCGCCCCCGCACGCATTCCGGCTGCTTCCCCCGCCTCACCCTGGCCTTCCTTCACGCCTCAAATCTACCGCGACACTTTTGTGGTTGACTGGTCCCCGTGTACTCCCCGACCCTCCGCCCCCCTGTGCCTCCCGTTCACCCTTCACCCGCTCACCCCCCCCTCCAATGCCGCTCCTCCGTGTCGCCAACCCCCGGCTCACCCTCCCGGCTCGTCCCCCATCCCAGCTCAGACCCGCACGCTCCCTACCCGATGCCCCAAATCACTTTCCCGTGCCGGCGAGTTACTCCGAGGGCAGTCCCTGGTCCCCGGAACGTGGGGGCGCAATAACAGTCCCGTCGTTCACCCCCCACATATTCTGGGTGAAATTGGACGCCCTTTTTCTCCGAACCAACCAGTAATTGCCGACACCTTACACTATTTTGGTACCAAACACACGGTACACCCCTTGAATTACCGACTTCACCACCCCGTGTGTTCCCGACTATGCACACATTTATTTACCATCCCACACTAGCCCTCTTTTTCTATCTAGTCCTCCACCTACCCCGACTCTCCTCCTCTCTCCCCCCTTCCCCCCATGGCAGTTCTGTGCCTTTCCCACCTTGGTGCGGTTGACCGACGAACCCTTGATTTCACCCTTCACGGGTCACAGCCCCCCCACGAGCCCATATATATTCTCTGCATGTTAAATAATTACACGCCCTCCCCCCCCCCCCAATACGATAAATATCCTCGCTAACCACCCCCGGACGACAAAAAACAACACGTTGTGGGTGTGTTGGGGGGGTACAACACGGGGTCACTGTTTGGGGGGTCTGGCGGCCAACTAAAAAACAACAAACCACTAGAACGGACACTGACGACCCCCACGAACACCAACCTATCCCCACAACAAAAACTAAATTACCACCCCCAATCCTAATCCTATCAAACCAATTCAGACCTCCGCTCACCCTCAAATGCTTGCGCCTGCTCATTAGCCGCCCATGAATAAATTACTCCAGCTATGTCCATAGATATTGCATGTCTTACAATGTAATGTCTTCTATAAATCTCGCTTGTCTTCTTGCTTGATACCAGAATCGGATTCATGGTGGGGCTGACGTACCCCAGGTCTCTCCGCTATTCGATGTAATGTGTCACGATACAACTTATGACTCGTTTGTGATTAATGAAATGACTATCTTTTGATTTCTAAATTCTACGTGTATATTTGGTTTTCCATAAGCGTTAATCAATATCTCCATCACTGAATTACATTCAAGGACCTGAGATAAAACATGCTAAAACGTCAACAATAATGTTGAGTGAATCCATAGAGTTTATATTTATAAACAATATAAGTATGACTTTTTGTGCTCTCATAGTTTTAGGTTTTTAGCCAACTCAGTACATAAGTATGACTTTTTGTGCCATCTGTACAGCAAGGTCAGAACTGATGTCTTTTGGTAAAATGGTCATAACTTATTCAATTTTTACTTTCCATTGAGTATCCAATTAGCCATATGTTCATAACTCAATTCTCTACAACCTAGGTAAATCAAATCAACCATTAAGACAACCCAAAAATCAAGAACTTGCTGTTAACAACAGCCTTAAATTTTCAATAATTTCTAGCAAGATTTAATAATTGATTTAGTCATTTCTTACCTAGATCTATGCATGCATGTATCATTTTATTTCTTGATAATCATTTACAATACATGTACATACATAAAATGAAATCAAAATAAACTTAAACAAGTCTCATTAAATCTTTTACCACAAGAAAAGTGTAGACAAGATCACAATGATCAAAACAAGAACAAGCTTGATGAAGGCTTCAACTCCAAGCTTAATCTCCACCCAAATTACTTTTGATCACCATTTTATTTACCCATTGCATGTCGTATATTTTTAGTGGAAAAAGTAGGAAATAACGTGGGGATTCGGAAAATATAAGTTGTTCGGATTACATGTAATTTTTCCGGCGACCACGGCGGTTTCCGGCAACGGCGCCAAAAATTCAAACGAAAGAATCTTAATCACAAATCCCCGGCAACGGCGCCAAAAATTGACCGTTTCAATTTAAAACGTAATAATATCAAAGTATAAGGAAGTTTACTAAAAATCCTTGAGGACAAAGATTAAAAGTAAAAATCTACACAAAAATATCACACGTAAGAAACCGGTAAGTGATTACCGGGTCGTTTTCCCAAAGACTTATAAAATTGAGTCCTCGTTTGTTATTTGGATAATGACTTGAATTGGTTCAAAGATGATTTGTTTTCTACAATCCCAATAGGGAACAAATAAAGAGACAATTAAACTTAACTACAATAACGGGAAATTAAATTTTAAGTAAAAATGCAATTCGGGAATCCTAAACGGGACCTAAAAAAAACTAAATCAACAAAATTAAGTCCTACAATGATCTTTTTGGTTTTTATAAGTTTTAATTGACTAAAGAGCTAGGACAAAGAAAACTAGACAAAAAAACGAAAGAGTTTTAAGCTAAAAATCACTAAAAATAAGAACGGAATTCAATCCCGTTCTTTAAGAAACAAGATTTTGCAATTTTAACCCTACGAATGCAAATCTAATTTTCCTAGGTTCTCTATGTCAAAAGAAAATTTTCAAAAAAAAAATTATATTTTTTTTACTTTTTTATAATTTTTTATGAATTAAAAACGATTTTAACAAAATTAAATGTTTAAAAATACTAGACTATTTTATAAAAATCTGAAAAAAATAGCAAAAAGTAGATTGAATAATGTGGAATCTAAAAAAATTAAACTCGGGAACTCACTTTATCAAATAACCTGTCAAATAAGCTAAAAATGTCTTATAAGCTAATCGGGCTAAAATGTGTCTAAAGGATTTATTTTGCAAATGTATAACGAAAAAGACCCCAGGGCGCGTTGGTAAGGGTGTGTGTGTTGAGGCTTTAAAAAGGTTGAGGGTGTTGAGGTCGGGGGTTCGAGCCTTGCTCACCCCCGACTTCCATCTTCCTTTTTTTAATTTTTGCAAAAACTTTAAAAAGCAAATTTGTTAAAAAGCTTATAATAAGATTCTTTTTTAAAAACAACTTTTTTCAAAATCAAAAATAAGCTGAAAAACAGCTTAAAGACAGAACACTTAACTAGTTTTTTTACTCTTTTCCAAACTTAATAAGCTAGAAACAAAAATAAGCTAAACCTATGGCTAAATAAGCTACTACTAAGATAAAATTATCCTAATAAGCTAAATTTGACTAGAATTAAGCACATGACTAAAGGCTATAAGCTAAAAAAATAAATAAGCATTCATGGGGAACCACATATTTCAAAACAGACAAAGTGCTAACTTTGAGCTTAATTTTAAGCTTAAAGACAGAACCTTATGAAGATTAGCTTTAATCCTACTTAAAGTCTGTCCTAAAAGCTATTTAAAACTGCAGAGAAAACTCATTTTGAAATACAAATAAGCAAAGAAAAAGCTAATTGCTACTGAATTTATATTTTTAATTTTTTTATGAAAAGCTAAAATAAGCTACAACCAACCTTATTAAGCTAAATTCCAATTTAATCTGACCTAATAAACTAGACAAAACAAAAATTAAGCAAAATCTTAAAGCAATAAGCTATAAATCTCTAAATAGTACTCAATGAAAACTGTTTAGCCAAACAGGCCTTATGGGCACTTTAAGCTTATTTTAAGATAAGCTTCTGGATCCTTATGACTTTCTAGCTTATACTATCTTAAACCTTAACCAAAAAGCTACATGAAACAACTTTTAAAAATCATTTTAAAAATCAATTACTCAATGAAAAAGTGGCTTAACAGCTTATTGTACTTAGTATATGCTGAGTAAACTTTTGAAAAGACAATTAGCAACTTTTGAGCTTAAAGACAGATAAGCAAATGAACTTTTAGATACAAAATAAGTTGAGACAAATTGACATTGACCTTAAACCTACTAGTATGCTAAATATCAAGCCCAAACTCCTACAATTACCTTCTGATATTTAAACTAGAAAATGGTTGTTTGCTGTTTATCACGGTTGATGCAGTTTGCAACCAAAGAAGACTTAATTCTTAAATCCAACAAACGCAGACATAAAAACTTGATCTCTACACATAAAAGACCATAAACTAAATATGAAATAAGACACTAACTTAGCTAAAACCCACTTGAGCTTAAAATGCAACTAGAAATGACTTAATGATCACAGATTCCAAATTGACAATTAGAAATCTTATGAAAACTTAATCAAACCTAATTCAATACATAAATCCTGCACTTATAAACCCAAATATGGAATTTCAAATGAAAACCAAAGGATAAAATGGCCTCAAGCAGTACTAACTTTACTGCTTAACCCAAACACCCCCTTATTTCACTCAAGTTCATTTTTGACTTATAAAATTTGAATTTAATGATCAAAGTTTAGATACCAGATAATAATAAGATTCAAACAAACCTAATAAGCAAATCAAAGCAGACAAATAAGCAGAACAATAAGCTATTTTACTTAAGCTAATATTTTTGGTTTTTTCACTGATTTTAAGACAAATTATAGAAAACTAAGATTTAAAACTAATCATTAAGCACTATTAACATAAGACAACTATAATAAGCATAAGCAAGCTAAACTAACAGGAATAAGCAGACAAATAAGCAGTTTAAGCAATTATGCAGAGTTAAGCTAAATTATTTAAATGACAACAAAGGAAAACTGAAATTAAAAAGAGAAGTGTACCTTACACCTCAGCTAAACAGAGGTGAGAGCTCACTTAGAGCTTATCCAAAGCAGCTTAAGCTTATAGCTTAAGCTTATTACCAAATCCTAGTCTAATCCTATAGCTTGACCCTCAAGCACTATTACCCACTTGGATTCTATAAGCAGCCATCCAATTCCATTTAGAATCCAAGTAATTGAGTTTTTAGAAGTTTATGAATAGTTTGAGAGCTTATGGAATAGTTTCAGAGCTTATTTAACCATATTAAAGCACAAAAGTAAATTTATGAAAAACGAAGAGCACAATAAGAAAACTTAAACTTATATTAATAAAAGAGCTGATTACAAAGGTGAAATTGAAATTACAATAAGCTAAAACATTACTTGAAAGAAAATTACATATTAAAAGCTAATCTATAATAAGCTACTCAAAACTACTCCTAGATGCCCCTTTGTGAGTGAGTGGATGCTTGTATTTATAGTTACTGAGTAAAGCTTCTAGGTTCCCAAGTTTGTTAGACGCTCCAAATGATCCTGGCCCTTCTTTGCTTAAAATCATTAAATCCCATCTTGTGTCTATTGGATCAAAGTGTGAGCACACGGATTGCCAGCGTGGCAATCCTTATGTCAGAGGCTTTGTGCATCTTTTCCATTGTTTTCAGTGCAATTTCCATCATATGAGTGTGTTACTTTGAATCAAGCATGTCATTCCTTGAGCTAACTTGACCAATAGAAAGCCTTGGTGATGTTTTTGATGCTGAGGTGGACTTGGCACTTGGAATCTTCATTTGGCCATGTTAATTTCATTTTACCCTTTGTTTTTTATGCGTGGTAATAGTTGGGAATGAGGATGAATAGTAAAAAAATGAATTTTCCCGCGCTTCATTTCTTTTTTCTTTATATCATTATTTGACCTAGGGGCTTGGGTTGCTGACTTGGGCTTTTATAAAAAGAAATGGGTCGGGTGAAAAGATTTAAGGGTTTATGTTTTTGGTTTTATAAGAGATTTAACGACCGTTAGTCCTTAAGTGTTAAAGGACCAACGGTGTTAGGGTTTTAAGGGTTTAGGGACTTTCGGTGAAAATGAGTTAACAATAAGGGCATTTTGGGTATTTTGAGGATTTTGTCTTTTGTGAGTTTACCAATGTTGACCAAAGGATTGACTTTTGACGACCTTTTGTTAGAAACTTCCGGCTCTTGTGCACTCTTTCCATTCCCGTGTCCGTGTTTGTCTGGTTTTGGCCGTTTTCTTATGATATTTGCATTATCCGTACCTACACATTCACAAACAACAAAATACACAGATACAAGCATATTTTTGCACATTTTGATCATTTAAGGCCATTTTTGATATAGAAAAGATATGTGATTTCTCACATATCACCGAACCACTATAAAACTTAGTGTTGTGGTTTGATCGTTCTTTCCCTTATCTCTTTTATTGTGTTTTGTATATCTTTCATTGTTTATATTATGATTATGAGTAGATAGATCTATTGTTGTTTCATATTTTTGGTTGATTGAAACATACAAATTGAATTTAATTAATTTTTAAAGCAAACTTTTAAAACGCTAATTAAACAGTAAACTATTCAACCCCTCCCCCCTCTAGTTTCTACAAACATTCTGAGAAAACTTTAATTCTCTTGGGATGGCCTGGATTTACCTAAGCTATACTATACACGAAAGGGTATATTTACCCGTGTTGTGTTTTTAGTCAACACTAGTATTTCTAGTCTTATAAATTTAAAGCTTTTAAAACACGCATCAACTCGTTTTCGAATTCCGAACTATGTTCCTATAAATCCCTTAAATATGGGTCATCGCTTATCTTTAAAGAGTTAGATTCTAATTTGAAGATGTCAAGAACCTAATCGTTGAGCATAAAATTCTTCAATGACTTATCAACATTTGTGTGCCTGAATTTGACCTTTAACCATTCTTTAAATAAATAGTCTCTCGGTCAGGGTTTATTCTAAACTTTTTGAGTAAAGTCGGGAAAATTCGAGTTCAGTTTCAAAGCTGGATCCTCGTGAAGTTCTGGTTTTTCTTTATGAGGCAAAACAACGGCGTAACTTCTATCATAGGGTTGCGCCGTAGTTATTTGTGTGGTGTATCCTCTTGTGTAGCCAGTAGAATTGTTTAGGTGT
>BQNB010043753.1:0-45318 GCA_026074375.1 Tanacetum coccineum | reverse complement strand
TAATTCTTGTAAATATTATGTGTCAAGTTTAATTTAAAAATGTAACTTGTACAAGATTTAATAAAACGCGAGCCTTTAAACGCGAGTTATGACCAAGGTCAAGAAACAAAGACGACACGGTTCATAAAATAATATTTTATGATCAATAAATTAATAACGAGACTCGTCGTATATTTTTACGATACCCAAAAAGATTAACGAACGCTCGGTCAAACGTCGACTCGCAAGACGTCAAAAATAAATATTTTAAATTTCCGTTCGCGATAAAATGCGAAAATAATTATTTACGAGAAATAAAATTTTAAATGTCGACATTCGCTTACGAAAAACTCGTAAAATAATAATAATGACGTCGAACCCGCGATCGGCATACGCGTCGTGAAACTCGGGTTGTTACAGTCTAAGAATGATATGCCCTTCGAGATAAGTCAATCATTGCACTAATAAATAAACCAGCGTTTTATCAGATTATTCAGGGTTGATATGTTTTCCTTACATTAGTTCTTGACCGTTCCTCTATCTTTTATTTATCTTCTTGTGTGTGTTTATTGCTTTACTTGTCATCAAAACCTTAGGTTAGATACACAAAACCATGCCAGTCTCTCAGGCTGAAACCCCTCTTTTGCATTAGTTTTAGGTTTAACTTAGATAACTAAAATACTCATAGATTCGATATTAATGCTCTCGCTCTTAGTGATCGACACCCTACTTACCACGAAACTCCATCTGACCAGGTACACTGCCCGTTAAAGTGTTATTTTTAGGTATAGTCGGCATAAAATAAATAGTAAAACTTGATACATAAATAACACCTACACAACGACACATCAAGTTTTTGGCGTCGCTACCAAGGAGTGAAGTTGTTTAATTCTTATTTATTAGTGTTTTAGTTTAGTTTAGATTTAGTTTAGATTAATTTGCATATTTGTGTGTTTGTTTTATATGTTTGATTTCTGCATTGTATATTTTGCATATGTTTGTGTGCATTATTACAGTTCGCTGTAACTGATAACATCAAATATTTAATACTTTTTAGTAGCAAAATACCCCTTATATTACCTGCAAATGTTTCACTAACACTCAAAAATGATATATTTTCTATCATTTTGTAGTTTTCAGGTGAAATGTAAGAAAGTGACAAAAAACAAGGGAAAAAGGACTTAAAGTGTAATTTTTTGAAGAATATTACATAGTGTTTGGATAACTATGAGATTTTTTTTATCTTGATTTCGAATTTTTATATAAGGTTAACTCGTTATAAAAGTCCTTTTAATTGATGCTTAACATAATGTAAATAATAGTGTGACTCGTTTTTGAAACTCAAAACATTATTATACTATATAACAGTTGTTGAAGTGAACCATTCGAGCCCGCGCTCCTCTGCGGGGCGCAGGCTTTGACGTGATATGCTGCAATAGCAGAATTTGGCAGTGAAAATAATGCCCACATGATACATATAGTCAAACAATTATGAATGTTTATTCATAACATTCAATTTAAGTGCTTATCACATGGTTCAAGCTTATTTTGGGATCTGTTTATATTTGTAAAGGTTTATATCTAACAGATTCTAGAAGTTATTCGACCCAATACAGATTAGAATAACAAAAAAGAAGGCTCTCTAAACAGAAAGTGGGTTAAAAACCAACTTTTTATAAAATGTTGTGAAGAGGTTCAATGTATGACAAACACACTTTAGGCAACCTTCAATCCACCTTATCTATTTCTTTTTAGGTTTTTAATGACTATTTGGATCAGACATAACCTGAGTCAAATTACTTGTACCTAAGTAGAATAAAGTAGGATGCAGTTATACACCTTTTTTTAGCCGGTCAAGAAGGTTGTTATCAGTTGATTGATCTTTTGTTGTTTACTTGAGTTCCACACATCTTTCCAGCATAACGGTTCTTTACATGCACATTCATACACAAAACAAAAGTTTAAATCTAAGAACCGAGCCAAAGCTTAGTGCTAATACAAATAATGTCCAAAAACGTTATTTATATTTTTTGACCTCTCAATATTTTGATAATAACAAAATGTGAAAACGTTTATGATAAAATTAAACGTTTAATAAATTACTAATCATAAAATTCTATTCTAGGATTTAATCCACTTAAGGTATGGTATAAACAAATCATTAACCATGATTAGTGATCAAGAAAATTACTTTTTTCTTAAATCTTATACTTCTACAAAATGTTTTTATAAAATATAAAAACAAAATTATTTATTCATTAAAGAAGGAAATGTTTTATTAAAAACATAAAATTTGGAATTTTTCAACTTTTTCCCTCAAAATAGAAGGTTCCTTAACATTATACAACCTTCACACAAAAGGACAAAATGGACGGAGATATAGCGGCGGACCCCTCTATAGGGTCGGCCGGACCCTTTATATATAAGGGGAACGTCTGGGACCGCCACAGAACGGTTATTTTTTGTCCTTTTGTGTGTGGAGGTTGGATATGTTATGGAACCTTCTATTTTGAGGGGAAAATTAGAAAATTCAAAATTTTAAGTTTGTATAAAAATTTCGCTTCTTAATGAATAAATAATTTTTTTTATATTTTTATAAAAACATTTTTGTAGAAGTAAAGTTTAAGAAAAATTATTTTCTTGATCACTAATCATGTTTAATGATTTGTTTATTCATACCTTAAGTGATTAATCCTAGAAATAGAATTTTATGATTAGTAATTTATTAAACGTTTAATTTTATCATAAACGTTTTCACATTTTGTTATTATCAAAACATTGAGAGGTCAAAAAATATAAATAACGTTTTTTGGAATTATTTTGTTATTAGCACTAAGCTTGGCTCGGTTTTAGAATTAAACTTTTTGTTTGGTGTAATGAATGTGCAGGTAATAGTCGTTATTCTGGAAAGATGTGTGTCCTGTGTGTGAAACGCTGTAGTAAACGCAAGAAACAGTCCGAGTCGCACCGCAACCTGAGTACTCAACAACTCTTCTTGCCGGCTAAATGTATAACTGCATCCTACTTTATTCTACTTAGGTACAAGTAATTTGACTCAGGTTATGTCTGATCCAAATAGTCATTAAAAACCTAAAAAGAAATAGATAAGGTGGATCGAAGGTTGCCCAAAGTGTGTTGTCATTACATTGATCTTCACAACATTTTTAAAAAGTTGGTTTTTTAACCCCTTTTGTTTAGAGAGCCTTCCTTTTTTTTTTTTTGGTTTTAAAATTCTATTCTGTATTGGTCGAATAAGTTCTTGAATTTTAGATATAAACCTTTACAATATTACAGATCTCAAAATAAGCTGAACCAGTTGGATAAGCACTTATATTGAATGTTATGTATAAACATTCCATAATTGGTTTGACAGTATTTGTATCATGTGTGGCTTATTTTCAATGCCAAATTCTGCTATTGCAGCAGATCACGTCAAAGCCTGCGCCCCGAAGAGGAGCGCGGGCTTGAATGGTTCACTTCAACAACTTGATATATAGTGTAATCTTGTTTTGGAGTTTCAAAAATGGAGTCACACTACGTATTTACATTATGTTTAAGCATCAATTAAAAGGATTTTATAACGAGTTAACCTTATATAAAAAAAGGCGAAATCAAGATAAAAAAAATCTCTTTGATATCCAAACACTATGTATGGGTTATTGCTTATTATTCGTACCCATAAGCTGCCTATGAAGTATAAAGCCTAACGCAAAAATAAACTTGACAAAACCCCCTTATGTCAATCACAGTTTTAGAGTGACGCGGATTTTTTTAGGCTATATAACATAAAATTCTTTTCTCGAGAAAGTATCTAATATTTTTTACTCATGTCATGGATGAAGGTGCTTGCAACCTACTCAACCAGTCCCAAGATATGAAGATAAGCAGTTGTGTGCAATGTTAATTTTAAGTATAGTTTTTATTTTGGTTTAGCAATTTACTTGAAATAAGGCATTGTTAAGGAGAAAGAGATTGATCAGTGATTGTTGATTGGGATGATGGTCTGTTGATGTGTCATTGGTGTGCTATTTATTTATGATAGTTTAAGTTTTAAATTTATATTTTGCCGATTAATCAAACTTTAACGGGCAGTTACCCTGGTCGATGGGAGATTAGTGTAAGTAGGGATGTGATCACTAAGAGTGGATCGTTAATTCCTAAATTCTATCAGTATTTTAGTTATCTAAGTTAAACCTAAAACTAATGCAAAAACGGGGGGTTTCAGCCTGAGAGACTGACACAAGGTTTAGTTATCTAACCTAAGGTTTTGATGACAAGTAAGGCAATTAAACACACACAGAAGATAAACAAACATAGGAGGATCGATCAAGAAATAATGTCAGAAAACATATCAATCATGAATTAAACCGATAAACGCTGGTTTGTTTATTAGTGGCAATGATTGACTTTATCTCGATGGGCAATATCATTCCAAGACTTAGGCGATATTCTTCTCCTAGACCTAGGACATGCTATTTCTGTTCATAATTAGACGTATCCGCCATAAAGCAATATTTGTTGATTATAATCTATCTTAGGAGATTAATAATGATGCTCTTACTAAACCCTAGCTCATGGAGACTTTACCTACTTACTGCTTAATGGCTCTTTATATACTAGTAGTCCACTGTCCGAGTCCTTACCAATAGAATAAGAACGTACTCATTGATACCAAGGTCACCTTATGGATCAACTAAGCTCACTAAACTAAAGGCAAGGATAGGTCAATACTTGTGATCCTATGATTCTAGATATATAAATTTCAATATGGAGAGCTATCCCAGACTCTAAGCCATTAGCCAAACAACACCGAAGTTGCAGCGCATTAAATATGTAGGACTAGACCCAGTTGAATGATAGGTCGCATACTTAAGCACATAAACGAAATATAATTGATTAAAATAATAACAATCAATGATTTATTAAGCAATCAAGATAACAAACCAAATACATTTAGATCTTCATAAACATGTCATTGTAAAAATACACACGGTTTAATATATGAACAATTAAAATAAAGAAACCTTAATCAAACGCGTATTCGGTTGCGTGAAGATTACAAGAGTTTTCCTATGATCTTGAGGCTCTTTTATGACCTTCTAGGCTCCTTTATTTGTCTCTTGGTCGACTTGGTGGTTTAGGGATTCACTTGCATACCTAAAACTGAGTTTAGGTCGTCTATTTATAGAGTCTGGAAACTCGTCGATACGCCATATCGAGCAATGTGGGATACGACGTATTAGGGATTTTTAGAGTAATGACTTCGTTTTGATATATTCTAGATATATTTTATTACATATATTATGAGTACGGCGTATATGTGTCTCCTGGATACGGCGTAATTATGTCTCCAGTACGTATGGTTATTTGTGAAGTATAGGCCGGATAGCCGTATCTTTTTGATGGATACGGAGTATTAGGTTTAATAAAACCAGTTGATCTCTTCTTCGTTGACAAAGTATTATATCGGCGTATCGTTGATGGTGGATAAGCGTTATTCTTCAAAGTTCAAGCAATGGTTTTTGATTCGTCAAAGTCTTGGATACGTTGTATAGGTCTAGAATAATACGGCGTATTTTCTGTCAGATCAGTATAGACTTTCTCGAACTCTTCGTTTATGCTCCAAAATGCGTGCCTTTTAGCATAACTTCACCAAGTACTCCATAATTACTGCAATTCTCAAATACAAACGATTAAGTAACAATTCTTTGCAATAATTATACAAAATGGGTTAATTACATGGGATAAATTGATGCTTATTAAAATAGACAATATTGAATCCGTTTTGTCCTCAAGTAGCCTTTAAAAGTTTATAAAAATGTATCTCCTTAAGGATATTTTCCGTTAAAGCATTTATTTGATCTTTTACAAGTACACAACCAAACATCTTACGAAATAGGAAGATGAAAACACTCAAATCACTTAACTAATCTATGTGGTAACATGTAACTAATTCGCTCAATTGCTTGGTTGTGACGAGTATTCTATCATAAGCTTGGCAAGGATCCACATTTCACCGCTTAAAAGCTAAGGAGATAAGGAAGTATCAAGTTTTATAAAGGTAAATATGGGTTTGTATGATAAGGCTTAGGGTTGATTACTCTAACTAATCTTTATCGATACCAATATTCTAGGAGGGCGACAAGACCACACATACACACCCGTAATGACGGGATAGACACATGTGACTGCTCACTCCCACCTCAAATAAGCTAAAGAGTAGGAATAGTAGAGTAATATAGGGTATAGATCTTCTAACTTTCACCAATAGTAATAAACCAACAAGGCAGCTGAGACATGCATACATGGCCGTAACGACGGAATAGACATGCACGCTCGATCACATCCTCATTCGCGTTAAAAACCTTGGTATTGTTTAGGATAGGGAAATAAAATTGTTGTTAAATAAAAAATTAAAAAATAAATAGATTAAGTCTAAAAAACAGTTGCTAGACACTTTTTTCCCGACGTTACCATGATAAAGACACAACTATTTACAACGTCTTGATCATAGATAAAAAACAACAACCTAAGTTGGCGTTCCCGTAACGGTCAACTTCCCAATCATCCCATACTTTACATACTTTACAAGGCAAGTGGCGATATCTTCCACTTTATACATTCCCATTTGCGATTTGCAAATTTCTTCCAACCGTACCAAAATTGACACAGAACTCGGTGAAATACAACTTTACATTTAAGAACTAAGCAACGATTAAAAATAAACTTAATCTAACGGATAGGCTAAGGTGTAAACGTGTAGGAATAAAATAATTGGTGTAGTTCCTAAAAGATTGGCTCTACGGGTTGTTCTAGGGGTATCTTACTCTTAAAGTAAGAGTAAATAAAGGGTTTATACGGGGATTAACTAACCAGTGTAGTTAGTTAATAAGCAACATGTAAAGGCGATTTGAGTGTAATCCTAAAAATTTACCAATTTAAACAAGTTACTCCATCTAAATCCATAGTACTTATCACTGCGGTCTCGAATAGATATACCATCCAAGTTCTAAAGTTCTACTACATCACCTGCATCACTTATATTTTATGAATTTTGGGGGGTAAACATTTTAGATACGAATAAGGTTAAATGTCAACCAATATCTAACAAGGGTTATTGTGTGCGGGTTATGTATCAAGTAATTTCACAAAAGTATGCTTGAATTTTTTTTTAAAATTTAAGCATAATTTAAGCATTTTAGTGTGAAAAATAGGACAAGTAACATTCTATAATTCCATCCCCCTACTTGGATATTATACAAGTCTCGCTTGTATAGATAAAACATTAAATACTGGAATTAAAAAGAATTAGAATGAGAAACTCTCCTATATTTGCTCGGTAGATTCTTCATGTAGCTTTATTGAGCAAGATTATGTGTTGAACAACCGTCTTGAAGTTTCAAGACTCCAACACTTTAGGATCTCCAGATTTTGTAAATTCTCCACCAACATCAATCGATTTTTCTTTCACGAGGTCCTGTATAAATTCTCAGAAAACAAATGCAATTCTATCTCCGTGTATTCATTTGGTTAGACTCGAAATAAATACCTAAAACTGTACAGGAAGTCGATACGCCGTATCCATTCCCCAAGATACGCCGTATTGATACATGTATACGCTGTATTCATTTAATGAATACATCGTATAGACTGTGCTTAATATAAAGACTAAATAACATCTAGATAGTCAATACGCCGTATCCATGGGGTTTGGATACGCCGTATAGACAGTCTGGGAAGACAGACTCGATAAAAATTGAAAATACATTCCAGGTTGTCTCTCGACAATCACTTTTGTTTACAGAAAAGTCTTTAAGTTAGACTTGCCCAAATAAATTTTACTCCCATCCTTATAAATCAATTTGGGCGCAAACGGGATGCTATATTGGCACATACAAATTCTTGATAGGCTACAATGAATGGAAATCCCTTTGTTATGATGTTTCCATGTCATGATATTAAATTTAATCCTCTTGATAAAGTTTTAGTTTTGAAAAATTTATTAGATTTATCATGACTTGTTTCCAAAAGCTTATTTTGACCCATGTGCATAGGCACCAACATCAATATTTATTACATCAGGTAACGGTTTGACAGATAAATCCCCCGAAGAGTGTTCAATATCGACTTTATCATCATCATTGTCCTTATCCGATTTTGAATCTTTGGGATAAATTACGTTAAAAGGAAATAGATCATTAAAGTTTAAAACGTTTTGTTCCTCTTTATCACATTCGGATAATGATGTTTCATCTTTCAAATTAAATTCATCGATATATTGAGGACTTAAAGTGGGTTCAGTTAAGAAATCTAATTTAGACTTTAGAGCATCATTGTAAACAATGGCTAGAAATTCATTCTCAAAATCTTTAAAGTAGTCTAAATCATTAAAATAACTGACCATAGGCTCGGGTGATGGAAACGAAGGCATGTTGACTTTATCATTATTATTTTCCGAATCCGTTTTCAAATCATTGACAGAAATAATTTTATTGGAAAATGAATTTTTGTCATAAATCACCATGTAATCTTCATCGTCGGATTCGTCAAACGATATTCTAAAGTCAATTTTATTGTCGTTAAGAGAACTTACCGTAGCTCACATGAGGAGTGTTTCTGCTTAGATATTAATGTGTCCGTTAAAGACCTATAGCTGGGGATTTCAGTTGTCAACAGATCTATGGTCCCGGTATCGTACTTCTTTATCCCAGATTTACCATACATAGCAGTTTCCTGTTAGCCACTTAGCCACACCTACTAGCTTTTTTCTGCATCAAGCCTGATATAACTCCTCTCCATTAGTATGTTTGGGGTCGGTCATTTTATCATGTAATAAATTCTCGCTAGGAAAGGAAATCTGTCAAATAGCTTAATAACACCGTATCAGTGACACTAAATACGCGTTATTAGAGGACTAGAGTCGGAATACGCTTATTGGGTTTGAAAAAAATTTTTATAATGTCGTATCAATATAATTGAATCGCCGTAATTGAGTATTTGACTCAGAAAGTTACAAGCGATACAGTAACTATGCAGGAAACACTACAAGCACACAATATGCAAAAAATATAAAATGCAAAAAGCAACACACAAATCAAACACACAATATGCAAATCTACACTATACTATAAACTAAAATAATAAAACACTAATAAATAAGAAATTAAAACAACTTCACCTTCGGGCAAACGGCACCAAAACTGATGTGTCGTTGTGTGGTGTTTATTTATGATAGTTCAAGTTTTAAATTTATATTTTGCCGAATTAACCAAATGAACACTATAAACGGGCAGTGTCGGGTCGTGTAGATTCGTGGTAGTAGGGTGTCGATCACTAGAGCGAGAGGGTAATTCCTAATTCTAACAGTCTTTTTAGTTATCTAAGTTAAACCTAAAACCTAATGCAAAAAGGGGGGTTTTTCAGCTGAGAAGACTGGCACAAGGTATTAATTATCTAATCTAAGGTTTTTTTGATGACAAGTTAAAGAAAAAAAAATAACAAAAACAATAAACACACACAAGAAGATAAACAAACTATAGAGGAACGATCAAGAACTAATGTAAGGAAAATATATCAACCATGAATAAATCCGATAAAACGTTGTTTGTGTATTAGTGCACTTGATGGAATTATCTCGAGGCCTATCATTCCTAGACTTAGGTGGTACTTTTCCTAAAAGACCTAGGACACGCTATTTCTGTCACAATTAGAAGTAAACCGCTTTAAGCAAGCATTTATTGATTATAATCTATATTAGGTGATTAATAATGGTGCTCTTACTAAACCCTAGATCATGGAGACTTTACCTACTTACTGCTTAACGGCTCTTTATATACTAGTAGTCCACTGTCCGAGGTCCGTACAATTAGAATAAGAAAGTACTCATTTTACCAATGGTCACCGTACCTTATGGCTATACAAGCTCACTAAACTAAAGGCAAGGATATGTCAAATTTGTGATCACTATGATTATAGATATATAAATTGCTATGAGAGGCTATCCCAGACTCTTAGACTATGCCAAACAACTCCCGAATTGCTGAACTTTAAATATGTTAGGACTAGATTAGTTAAATGATAGGTCACATACTTAAGCACGTAAACAAATATAAATTGATAAACATAAACAACAATCAATGATAAATTAAGCAATCGAGATAAACAAACCAAACATTAGATCTTCAGAAAACATGGTGATACATAAAGTATCAGCCGTAGTCATTGTTAAAATTACACCTCGGGTCTTGATATATGAACGATTAAATTAGAGAAACCATAATCGAACGCGTATTCGGTTTCGCTCGAAGATTACAAGAGTGTTCCTATGATCTTGAGGCTCTTTTCTGACCTTCTAGGTCCTTTAGTTCGCTCCGTGGTCAACTTGGTAGTTTAGGGATTCACTTGCATACCTAAAACTGAGTTTAGGATCGTCTATTTATAGAGTCTGAAAACTTGTCGATACACCGTATCGAGCAATGTGGGATACGTTGTATTGGGGATTTCTTAGAGTAAGGACCATGTTTGATATCTTCCAGAATATTTTATTACTATATTGTGAATACGGCGTATTGATGTCTCCTGGATATGGCGTATTGGGTCTCCAATCCTTCGTGGTTATTTGTGAAGTGTAGGCACGGATACGCCGTATCTTCTTGATGGATACGGCGTATTGATGTAAAACTAGTTTTTCTTCTTCGTTGACCAAGTATTTTTTAATATTACGGCGTATCATTGATGTGGATACGACGTATTCTTCAAAGTCAGACATGGTCTTTTGATTCGTCAAAGTCTTGGATACGTCGTATAGGTCTAGAATAATACGGCGTATTTTCTGTCAGATCAGTAGACTTTCTCGAACTCTTTGTTTATGCTCCAAAATGCGTGCCTTTTAGCATAACTTCACCAAGTACTCCATAATTACTGCAATTCTCAAATACAAACGATTAAGTAACAATTCTTTGCAATAATTATACAAATGGTTAATTACATAGAAGATATAGTTGCTATAAAATATAGAACGTTTTTGATTGTCATCAGTTCTCTATCCAAAGTATAAAATTATGTGTGAAGTAGGATTTGTGAATGGTTAATTACATAAGGAAATTAAAATAGTTTTAGGATAGGCGACAATGAATATTTTGCAATAAGCTAGGGCGAAGATAATAGGCATAACACGTGGTTTTGGTCCATTATGTTGTAGTTTATGTTATTCTAGACCTCTGCACATATCTCGGAAGGCTCTCTTGCACGCTTGTTTGTACTGATATTTAGAAGCTTCTATTTTTTTCATTTTTGGTTTGATCGTATCGAATTGACTACGAACAATATAATAATAATATGTTTTTCCCCATGGCACGTTTTATATGCTCAGTTCTTTTTGTACGCTTCATATACTAATCCAGAGTTCTAAATTAGGATCTGAGTTTTTGCTCTTTGATGTGTTTCTTTCATTGTGATTTCATTCTTATTTGTTTTTGTTTTTCTGTGACAGATGTTGTCCTATACCACAACTGCTATCATATATTGATAATTGCGGTGTTATTTGGTCCATATGTTTTGTTTCTACCTCAATGTGAAATAAGGTGGTCGTGCACTACCAAACACCCAAATTATAACATTTCGCATATTTTAGTTCATTTTACGTCACTATGGTTTTCATATATTATTTTAGTCTTGGTACGCATCTACTTTTTAAAAATTGATACAGTTTAATTTAAAATCGCGTAGGCCAAAATAATCATTCAATGTAAACGGTTACCAAACAAATTAAGATTTACGTCAAGCAAGTGTTAGATAATTATTTGGAGGATAATTATTGACTTTGTGTGTTTTATTTTTATTGGTCAGTAAAGGTTTTACTTACCGCAATAAAATACGTTTGGCATACCTGGGATTCCTAAAACTATCTAGACTCACAAACATATTACCCACTTGTTATTCTCTAAACACAAAAATTATACAATTTTTGTGTCATTAAGCCTACAAGGGCCGGTTATGTTATGTAGTAACATTAACATGAGACAAACTTTGTATACTATGGTTATTAACCACCTTAAGTACACCATTATCCCATATAACTAGAAATTGTCAAATCATTAGTACCCTAAACTTAATCTTAGGCGTCATATGTCTTAGGGATTATGAGGTTCCTCTTTCAATGTCTTACTACCTCTTACAACATGTACCCTTAACCAACAACTTACCATAGTTAGTTTAAGGCTAGTGTATGATTAGTTTAAGGTTAGGAAACCTTAAACTCTAGCACACTTCTTTGTTTCTCTTCTATAGGTCACGGCACAAGGATCATGTGCTATATACACAAACCATGGCTAAATCTTGTACATCTATGTGTGATTAAAGCAATGTACTTAACAAAATCTATACAAGATTCAAATCTTGTTTTTCCCTCTATTTGCCGAATTGTTCCACACACACAACACCAAACAAAAATACTTGCTAAAGTACATGTACAAACATTTAGTCATTAATGAAAGTACTTAGGGCCTAATATACATTGTGTAAAGATTATACATGATCTTCTTTTGCTCCATACTACTTCACGTCACAATCACAACAATATAAACATGAGATCTAAAGCAAATCATGTACATCACCTAAGTCATTAAAACATGTACTTAGACAAGCTTAAGCTTCCCTAAAACCACTTAAGCTTGAACCAAAACTACCTATCCTCTCTAAGCTAATGAGACATAGTTTTAGGAAGTGGTTTAGAGATATTTTCTCTATAAATACAAGAGTTCACACTAAGAGTGTTTATACACTCCTTTCGCTTAACCACAGGTTTTGCAAAAACTATCCCTTGTTTCTCTCTTTATTTCGGGGGTTTCCCGGACAACCGAGACACAACCCACACAAACACGACACACATTTGTAATCAAAGGAGTTCAAGATATAAAACCTAGTGATCCAAAGAATCTAGGGTTTCGTTATAAGGGTTATGGGAGGCAAGAAAGATTCGGGTTTGAAGCTTAGGATGGGTTATACTATTCGGTTATTAAAAGCCTTTGGAAAGGCTTGGGTTTTGATATACAATCGGGTGGTGGATACGATTAAGGGTTGTTTTCCTAACTCGAACCAAGCACTAAGATCATTCGTAAGCGAACCTAATTCTATATGTTCATGTCTTATTCGCTTAATCTTGGCTAGTCGTTGGGTCTACGTTTAACTTGAGCTTAACAAGTTTAAACGTGAGTGAGAACATGCTGGATCAACCATGCATGGTTCACGCACATACAGATACATGTATATGAATTGTGTGGTGTTAGGATATGTTAAAACATGTAAAACATGGTTTAATAACGAGCTAAGGCTTAATCGGTTTCATTTAAATACAAGTATGGAAACCAACGTGAACACTTATCATTGACACGAAAGTACTCTATACCTACACATAAACTGCCTCATTGGAAAAATTGATTGGCTTGGGTTTGAAGATGTATTTATACCTACTTGGACGATTTCATGTGATAGAACAGACTTATATTCGTGTTTTCTAACGAAACTTGTTTGTGGGTAGTTAGTAGTCGAGAAAATACCACCAACACAAACCTTAGGCAACCTTAGTGGACATCTAAGTCCACTGTTAGGCCTTAAGACCCACGAATGGGTCACATATATTTATAATATGGTTTGTTTATGGCTTAAGTACTAAATGGTAACTTAGGTAGCTTAACGAAACCCTAACAAGCCCTTAGCGAGGCCCAATACGGGCCCAATAGCCACAAATAAGCTTAGACAGCTTATTCGCGAGCTTATACAGCTTATGGACTTATTAAGAAGTTTGGAGAGCTAATGGACCTAAGTATAATAACCTTACACTTTTAAAACTCTTGCTGGTCATGATTGGGACCCAAAGCCTAATTACAATGGCTTATGCTTATGGGATATGCCAATAAGCAAAACAACTTATTTAACACATAAATAACTTATGGTATTCAGAACCTACTTGAAAAAATAGCTAAACACCTTATTAGACCTTAAAGGCTTATTTTGAATTAGTTATTAGGCCGAAAGCCCAATAAGCCCAAATAAGCTCATCCGAGCTTATTTTCAAAAGTAAACAGCTTATTTTGCTTGTTTAAGCTTAATGAAGTCTTGTGCCACTTGTTAGAACTTATTTCGATTTAAAAGGTGATTTTTACAAGGTAAGGGACTAAAGTGTCTAACATGGGAATCTTAGGGGTATAAGTTTAATTAATTTGACTATTTGTAAACTATAAGGACTAATTTTTGCCAATCTAGAAACCTTAGGGTATGATATGAATCTAAATGGTTTTTGAATACTTGAGTATCGAACTGGACATATATATAATGAGGATTATTATTACAAGCTTAAAATCAGGTTTATAAAATACATATACAACAAATTAATAAATACGTATAATTATTAATGACACGTTACGCGTAATACAGGTACATTCATAGTTGTACACCTTCCAGAGCCAACGAGCCAAAGACGAATACAATAAACATGTACGCCACACCACAAGCTGATGTTTTAACAGTATTTATAAACTAGCAAATTATTGTAGTTTTTCTATGAATCGTTAGCCTAAAACTTGTTAGACTATGGACTGGCCGTATTTACTTAGATATTTAATGGTGTGATTCATTTGCCATACTTGGGTATATTTACCATTCACGAAGGACTACCTACTAAGGTGAGTTCATAGCCCCATGCTTTACAATTATTTAAATGATTTACATCTTTGGGGTAAGAACATGCTTTGTTTTAAAAATTGGGACGCCTAAGTGTATATTTTAACAATGATTACGTGTTTGCCTTAAGTAGCGATAAACCACTGAGCCCTATTACATGATCTGTCATTACTGGATTGTAAGCGCGAGTTTTAGTGTTATAAAATTTTTAAAAGATCTATTTGGGATTGAGTCGTGTGGTTTGCCGGACAACAAACGTATACCATGTCGGATTGGGGATGTTGCGGGTTAAGAACATCATTCACGGGCAATGTTGGCAATTTATTGCATCCATACATGTCGAGCTTCAGTTTCATGAGCTTAGGGAAATGTAATTACTTTTTATGATGTTTGCATTTGTTGCTTAATCATATACTTGGAAATCTTGCGGTCCTACAATTGACTTATATAAACCTATGAATTCACCAACTTTATGTTGACGTTTTAAAGCATGTTTTCTCAGGTCAGAGAGGGCACGAGGGTGCTATGGATACACTGGGGATAAGTCTTTTTGTGGAGTCAGGCCATTAAAGATTTAGAGTCATTACACCTTGGGATAATTGTTATGATCTAAAATCTTTGTTATCAAATGTTGAACAATTTAAGCCGTTGTGCTTTGTATTAAACAATTTCAATAAATCCAATGTATCATATTTTAAATGACTCTTTTAGAGGTCGTTCTCTTATCTTGTGCTATTGATCTACGAAGTAATGCTCCCGGACTCATTATTCCGCTGCGACCCAATTTGGGTGGTTTACACAATTGTACAAACTTTATTAGTGATTCTGCCATTGCTTGTGCCTAATTATAATATAATTATAATAGCATTTTATTATAATTTGCAGTGCTGTAAAACTGGGCCAAACTCTGCGCAATTGATAAAGTTTCTTTATATTATGGATGCACTGTGGATGAATTAAGGCACTATTGTTCAACACACAATGAATATAGGCTTGATATTTGATAACATGTCATATGAGGTAACCAAGAAATATAAGTTAACATCTATTTGTATTTTAATAACTCTGTTTTGCTTAACTGATATTGTAAATGTGTGTTAAGGAGCTATTGGCACTAGAAGAGCGAATTGGAAATGTGAACAATGGATTGGCGAGAAAACATTTCAATGGGTATGAAGCAAAAACATATATGTGACGGAAGACGGTCAGCCACTGAAGCTTGCTGTATATGTCAGGTACCATTTTTTTCTTTATGTACTTTCTAAATTATAAGTCTTGATGTGGATCACCTTAAAGATGTGTTTAATTGTTGAGGTTTAAATTGCTATTCTGACATAATCAATATATTTTAGATGTATAGAAAAATTTATTAGTATGAATGTTTTGTTTGAAAAAATTAGCAATGTTTGCTGTAAAATTCTAAACTATTTTGCATACATAACGGTAACTTTTCATTAATAAAACATACACAATTAGAAATCTTACATTGACAATAACGTTTTGTCCATCAAGGTTGCTAGGAAATGCTGGAAGCTAATAATCAAGCTACATAAGGATCAGAACTAGACCTCCATGACGGTGGTAAATTTCTTACTTGCAATTTCATAGAATTAGTCGATCGGTCGAGACAATCGACTTTTCACACTTAAAACTTATATGGGTGGCGTGGATAGTAGGTGCGTGGGGGAGTTTGGAATCGGTATAGTCTTGCGCAGACGAGCGGGATAGTAGAGAGTAGGTTGTAGCTGATGGTGGGGGTGCTGGCGCCTAATATTCGTGTGTGGGGTTTGGGTTGGGATTGAAATGGGCAGCGGGTGGGTTTCAGTAGTTATAGTTGGGGGGGAGGAGAGGGGGCAGGGGGGCTGTGAGTTGTGCCGTCAGCCGGGGCACGCCGAACTCACACCTCGTTACGTTTTTTTCTTGTTGTTCTTTAGGTATGTAAAGGTGGTTGGTGTAGTGTAGAATCCTGGATCATGATCTTCTTGAGGGGTGTGCGTTTTTTTCGCTTCTTTGGAATTGGGAGCGGGGTGCTGGTGTTTTTTATTGTCGGTGTTGATGGATGTGGATGAAAGATGCAAGAAGGGACATAATTTGCTGTTGGTTTTGGGTTAAGATCGCCCTGAGTTGGGGTGGGGTGGTATAGGGCAGTTGGCGATTGACAGAAAGGAGATGGGATGATGAAATGGCATGGAAGAATAGGTCATCTGACGGCAGAGGTGGGGCGTGGGCAGGTGTGCGTGTGGGAGGGGATGTGTGTGCAGGCCTGGAATTGGGCAGTAGCTTTCCGGGTGGGTCTTTTTTTGAAGGTGGCATTGGGGTTGTGGTGCGTAGGGGGCGGGAGTGTGGTGGTTGGGGAATATGGTTGTCAGTCAGGTGGTCACTTTTGTGTGGGGAGTGTTGAGGGTTAATAGCTGTCAATGGGGAGTGGATAAAACATAAATCATGCTTGGCGGAAGTAGTGTCTATGAACATTCTAATGTATTTTATGGGTTGGGCTCGTTGTGCATTGTGAATCTCGCTTTATGGTTTTCTTGCGTGTTATGGTGTTCTCACTGCTTGTCGTGTGAATATTGGTTGTAAGTTCATTAAAGAATAAAAAAATGGTACCTGATCATTCTACAAGCAATAGCTTCAGTGGACGGCTCTGCGAGTACTGCCGTCTACAGTTAGGGGTTTGTGCTGGCATTCACTGGGTATATGGGGGCTGTTGGGACTGAAACTTGCACGTGAGGGGCTCAAAGGGACTATGGCGGCGGGACGTCATGGGCCATATAGCTCTGTGTGGAGTATTCTACCGTGGGTGTTTGTTATTGTCGGAGGACGTTAGATATTATGCGTTGCGTTAGAAGCTGTTATTTGGGGGGTACCTCAGTTGAACATGGTATTCAATATCAGCCGATAGTTCTTAGTGTCGTGGTACATTTGTGCATGATTTTCTTCCACAGGGCATCCTAATTTATAAATGGTGGCGTTGTTTAGATTTGCGCTGATGTTTGGCCTAGGTGTTACGCACCTGCTTTTTTGTAGTTTATGCTTGTTTATGGGATTGGTTATGGAGGCTCAAGCTAATGGCCAAAGATCAATTAAGAAGTTTGGTACATTTGTGTATACACCCCCATATATTGGGTCGCAGCGGAATGAAGTGGCCGGGTGCTCGCTGGTTGTATTAGGAGAATTCTATTTGCTCTATTGATTAGTGTACGTCCAGAGATATTGTGTTCTTTTAAAAGTTGAGACTGGGGTGTGTGTGAGGTAAGGGCTTGTTGTCTTAGGCACAACGGGGCTGTAAATTGGTCACATCATTTGATAACATAAGATTTTTAGATCATATACAATTTTCCCAACGGTGGTAAATAGTACTCCCAAATCTTTAATGCATGACTCCCCTTAAGATCGATCCCCAGGGTTTTCATTTGCAACTCGTGCCTCATTGACCTGAGTAAACATGCTTTTTAAAACGTCAAACATAAGTTGGTGCCTATTCATAGGTGAGACCTATATAAAGTCAAATTGTAGGACCGCAAGATTTCACAAGTATTTGTGTAATGCTACAAACTCACCGCAACCCACATCCAGAAAAAAGCTGTAATTACATCCCTCCTAAGCTCATGTACTGAAGCTCTACATGTATGGGATGCAATAAATGCCAACTTTTGCCTTGAATGATGTTCTAAACCCGCAACATCCACAATCGACTTGGTATACGTTGGTTGTCGGCAAACCAGCACGACGTCAATCCCAAAATAGTCTATTATAACACTTCGCGCTTACATACAGTAAATTGTCAGTTAATGGTAATGGCTCAGTGGTTATCGCTACTTTAGGCAAACACGAAATCATTGTTTAAAATATATAACTTGCTGTCCAAATTTTTTTAAAACAAGCATTGTTCTTACCCCAAGATGTAATCATTTAAATAATTGTTAAAGATAGGGGTTATGAACTCACCTTAGTAGGTAGTCCTTCGTGAATGGTAAATATACCCAAGTATGGCAAATGAATCACACCATTAAATATCTAAGTAAATACGGCCAGTCTTAGTCTACAAGTTTAGGCTAACGACTTCATGTATAAACTACAATAATTTGCTAGTTTATATATACTGTTATCACTTGTGTGGTGGTGTACATGTTTATTGTATTCGTTTTTGCTCGTTGGCTCTTGGGAAGGTGTACCACTATGTATGTACCTGTATAAGTATACGTGTCATTAATAAATATACGTATTTATTAATTGTGTTGTTTATGTATTTATAAACCGTGATTTTAACTTGTAATAATATCCTCATTATATTATGTCCAGTTCGATACGTCAAGTATTCATAAAACCATTTTAGTTTCATATCATACCCTTAGGTTTCTAGATTGGCAAAATTAGTCCTTATAGTTTAAAATAGTCAAATTACAACTTATACCCCTAAGTTTCCTTGTTGGACAACTTTTAGTCCCGTAATCTTGTAAAATTCACATTTTAAATCCGTTTAAGTTCTAACATGTGGACAAGAATTCATGAAGCTTAAAATAATCAAAATTAAGCTGTTTACTTCTTGGTAATAAGCTCGGATGGTTATTGGGTTATTGGGCTTTTCGGCCTAATAAACTAATTCAGAATAAGTTAAGGTCAAATAACAGGTATTTTAGCTAGTTTTCTAAAGTAGGTTATGTTACATTTAGTTATTAAGTTTAATAAGGTGTTTTGGGCTTTTTGGCTTACCCATAAGCCATAAGCCACTGTAATGGGCTTTTGGGTCCATTAAGGGTCCATTAAGAGTTTTAAAAGTGTAAGGTTATTATACTTAGGTCCATTAGCTCTCCAAACTTCTTAATAAGTCCATAAGCTGTATAAGCTCGCGAATAAGCTGTCTAAGCTTATTTGTGGCTATTGGGCCCGTATTGGGCCTCGCTAAGGGCTTGTTGGTTTTCGTTAAGCTCCACCTAAGTTACATTTAGTACACTTAATCATAACAAACATTTATAAATATATGTGACCCATTTGTGGGTCTTAAGGCTTAACAGTGGACTTAGATGTCCACTATGGTGCGTATGGTTTGTGTTGTGGTATTCGACTACTAACAAACCAAAACAAGTTCGTTTAGAACACATATAAGTCGTGTTTATCACATGAAATCGTCCAAGTAGTTAGTATACATCTTCCCAAGCCAAGCCATCATGTTTTCATGAAAAGTTTACGTGTAGGTTTTGAGTACTTCGTGTCTAAGTGATAGTGTTTACGTTGGTTTCCATACTTGTATTTAAATGAAACCCATTAAGCCTTAGCTCGTTATTAAACCATGTTTTACATGTTTTAACATATCCTAACACCACACAAGTCATATACATGTATTTGTATGTGCGTGAACCATGTATGGGTTGAACCATGCATGTTCACACTCACGTTAACTTGTTAAGCACAAGTTAACTGTGACCCATACGACTAGCCAAGAGAAAGCGAGTAAGACATGAACCATATGAATTTAGGGGTTCGACTTACAATGGTCCTAGTGCTTGGTTTCGAGTTAGGAAAACAACCCAAATCGTATACACCCGATTGTATATCAAACCCAAAGCTTCAAAGCTTTTAATGACCCGAATAGTATAACCCAATCCTAGCTTAAACCCGAATCTTTCTTGCTCCCAAACCCTTAGACGTATAACCCTAGCTTCTTGATCACTAGGTTATATCTTGGAACTCTTGATTACAAAGTGTGATGTCGTGTTTGTGTGGGTTGTGTCTCGGTTGTCGTGACCCGAAATAAAGAGAGAAACAAGGATGGTTTTTGCTAGTATGTGGTTAAGCGAATGAGTGTATAAACACTCTTAGTTGTGAACTCTTGTATTTATAGAGAAAATATCTCTAAACCACTTCCTAAAACTATGTCTCATTAGCTTAGAGAGGATAGGTAGTTTTGGTTCAAGCTTAAGTGGTTTTAGGGAAGCTTAAGCTTGTCTAAGTACATGTTTTAATGACTTAGGTGATGTACTTGATTGGCTTTAGATCGCATGTTTATAATTGTTGTGATTGTTGAGTGGAAGTATATGGTTCAAATGTAGATCAGTGTATAATCTTTACACAATGTATATTAGGCCCTAAGTACTTTCATTAATGACTAAATGTTTGTACATGTACTTTAGCAAGATTTTGTTTGGTGTTGTGTGTGTGGAACGATTCGGCAAAGAGAGGGAAAAACAAGATTTGAATCTTGTATAGATTTTGTTAAGTACATTGCTTTAATCACACATAGATGTATAAGATTTAGCCTTGGTTTTGTGTATATAGCACATGATCCTTGTGCCGTGACCTATAGAAGAGAAACAAAGAAGTGTGCTAGAGTTTAAGGTTTCCTAACCTTAAACTAATCATACACTAGCCTTAAACTAACTATGGCAAGTTGTTGGTTAAGGGTACATTTTGTAAGAGTATGTAAGACTTTGTAAGAGATCCTCATAATCCCTAAGAAATTTGGACGCCTAAGATTAAGTTTAGGGTACTAATGATTTGACAATTTCTAGTTATATGGGATAATGGTGTACTTAAGGTGGTTAATAACCATAGTATACAAAGTTTGTCTCATGTTAATGTTACTACATAACATAACCGGCCCTTGTAGGCTTAATGACATAAAAATTGTATAATTTTTGTGTTTAGGGAATAAAAGTGGGTATTGGTTTGAGTCTAGATGAGTTTAGGTATTCCGGGTATGCCCAAATGTATTTTATTGCGTAACGTAAACCCTTTTACGTGACCAATAAAAATAAAACACACAAAGTCAATAATTATCCTCCAAATAATTATCTAACATTTGCTTGACGTAAATCTTAATTTGTTTGGTGACCAATTACATTGAATGATTATTTTGGCCTACGCGATTTAACTTAAACGTATCAATTTAAAAGTAGATGCGTACAAGACTAAAATAATATATGAAAACAATAGGTGTCATAAAATGACCTGAAAATGCGAAATGTTTACAATTTGGGTGTTGGGTAGTGCACGACCACCTATTATCACATTGAGGTAGAACAAAACATATGGACCAAATTACAGCAATTATCAAATATATGATAGCAGTTGGTATAGGACAACATCGGTCACAGAAAACAAAAACTAATAGAATGAAATCACAATGAAAGAAAACACATCAAAGAGCAAAAACTCAGATCCTATTTTAGAACTCTGGATTAGTATAGAAGCGTACAAAAAGAAGCTGGAGCATATAAACGTGCCATGGGAAAAACATATTATTTTATTATTGTTCGAGTCAATTCGATACGTTGAAACCAGAAAAATGAAAGAAAATAGAGCTTCTAAATTTTAGTACAAAAAGCTTAGCAAGAGAGCTTCCGAGGTATGTGCAGAGGTCCAGATATAACTTTAAACTACAACTTATAGGGACCAAACCACTTGTTATGCCTATTAGTCTCTGCCAGCTTATTGCAAAATATTCATTGTCGCCTATCCTAACTATTTTATTACTTCCCTTATAGTAATTATCTTCACAAATCTACTCACATAATTTTATACTTTGGATAAGACTGATGACATCAAATAACGTCTATATTTTATAGCATCATTTATCCTATGTAATTAACCTATTTTGTATAATTATTGCAAAGAATTGTTACTTAATCGTTTGTATTTGAGAATTGCAGTAATTATGGAGTACTTGGTGAAGTTATGCTAAAAGGCACGCATTTTGGAGCATAAACAAAGAGTTCGAGAAAGTCTACTGATCTGACAGAAAATACGCCGTATTATTCTAGACCTATACGACGTATCCAAGACTTTGACGAATCAAAAGACCATTGTCTGACTTTGAAGAATACGTCGTATCCACATCAACGATACGCCGTATATAATACTTTGGTCAACGAAGAAGAATAAACTAGTTTTACCTCAATACGCCGTATCCATCAAGAAGATACGGCGTATCCGTGCCTACACTTCACAAATAACCACGAAGGATTGGAGACCCAATACGCCATATCCAGGAGACATCAATACGCCGTATTCATAATATAGTAATAAAATATTCTGGGAAGATTTAATCAGACATGTCCTTACTCTAGAAATCCCCAAATACACGTATCCACATTGCTCGATACGGTGTATCGACAAGTTTTCAGACTCTATAAATAGACGATCCTAAACTCAGTTTTAGGTATGCAAGTGAATCCCTAAACCACCAAGTCGACCAAGAGACGAATAAAGGAGCCTAGAAGGTCATAAAGAGCCTCAAGATCATAGGAAAACTCTTGTAATCTTCGAGCAACCGAATACGCGTTCGATTAAGGTTTCTTTATTTTAATCGTTCATATATCAAACCGTGTGTTAGAATGTTACAATGACTATCGGCTTGTTACCTTTATGTATCAGCCATGTTTTGAGATTAATATTTGGTTTGTTTATCTTGATTGTTAATTTATCATTGATTGTCTGTTTATGTTATCAATCTCTCTCCTCCCACTCTCTCGCTTTCCTCACGTCGCTTACAAGGTCCTGTCCGATCCCCACTCACTCCCCCCCATCCCTCAGCCCCCCTCCCCCTCCAACCCAATACCGCCAATCCTCACCACCCCCCTCACATATTCTTACAATCCCGTGCCCCCCCTCCCATAGCAACTTCGGTGTTGTTTGGGCTAGGCTAAGGAGTCTGGGATAGCTCTCCATTTGAATTTATATATCTAGAATCATAGGATCACAAATATTGACCTATCCTTGCCTTTAGTTTAGTGAGCTTAGTTGAGCCATAAGGTGACCTTGGTAATAATGAGTACTTTCTTATTCTATTGGTAAGGACTCGGACAGTGGACTACTAGTATTAAAGAGTCGTTAAGCAGTAAGTGGGTAAAGTCTCCATGAGCTAGGGTTTAGTAAGAGCACCATTATTAATCTCCTAAGATAGATTATAATCAACAAATGCTTGCTTTATGCGGTTACGTCTAATTGTGAAGAATTAGCGTGTCTAGGTCTTAGGAAGAAGTACCACCTAAGTCTAGGAATGATATGGCCCTTCGAGATAAGTCAATCATTGCACTAATAAACAAACCAACGTTTTATCGGATTATTCATGGTTGATATGTTTTCCTTACATTAGTTCTTGTTCTCTTTGTTTGTTTATCTTCTTGTGTGTGTTTATTGCTTTACTTGTCATCAAAACCTTAGGTTAAATAATTAAACCTTGTGCCAGTCTCTCAGGCTGAAACCCCCCTTTTTGCATTAGTTTTAGGTTAAACTTAGATAACTAAAATACTGATAGAATTAGGAATTAACGCTCTCGCTCTTAGTGATCGACACCCTACTTACCACGAATCTACCACCGACCGGGTACACTGCCCGTTAAAGTGTTCTTTTTGGTTAAGTCGGCAAAATATAAATTTAAAACTTGAACTATCATAAATAAACACCACACAACGACACATCAAGTTTTTGGCGCCGTTGCCGAAGAGTGAAGTTGTTTAATTCTTATTTATTAGTGTTTTAGTTTAGTGTAGCTTAGATTAATTTGCATATTTGTGTGTTTGTTTTGTGTGTTTGATTTCTGCATTGTATATTTTTGCATATTGTGTGCTTGTGTGTTCCTGCATAGTTACGCTTCGCTGTAACTTTCTGAGTCGAATACTCAATACGGCGTATTCAATTTATTGGATACGACGTATAAATTTTTTTCAAACCAATACAGCGTATTCGACTCTATCATCAATACGGCGTATTCAGTTCACTGAATACGGCGTATTAAGCTATTTGACAGTTTTCTTTCCTAGCGAATTTATTACAGGTTAAAATGAACGACCCCAACCCTTACTATGGAGGAGTATATCAGGCTTGAGGAAGAAAAAGCTCGTAGGTGTGGTAAGGTGTATAATTGGGAAACTGCTATGTATGGTAAGATCTGGGTTATATGAAGACGTTCACGACCTCAGATCTGTTGAAACTGAATTCCCAGCTATAGTCTTTAACGACACATTAACATCTGAAGCAACACTCTCATGTGAGCCTACGGTAAGTTCTCTTAACAACAATGAAATTGACTTTAGAATATCGTTTGACGAATCCGACGATAATGGCATTACATGGTGAGTATGAACAAAATTTCATTTTCCAAATAATATTATTTCTGTCAATGATTTGAATAACGGATTCGGAAAATATAATGTTAACAGTCAACATGCCTGTCGTTTCCTTCACCCGAGCATAAGGTCATGGTATTTTCATTGATTTTAGACTACTTAAAAGAATTTGAGAATCGTATTTCTAGCCCATTGTCTTACAATGATCTCTAAAGTCTTAAATTAGATTTCTTAACTGAACTACTTTTAAGTCCTAATATATCGTTGAAGTTAATGTGAAAGATGCGAAACATCATTATCCGAATTGATAAAGAGGAACAAAACGTTTTAAACTTTAATGATCTATTTCTTTTAACGTAATTTATCCCAATGATTCAAAATGGATATGGATATGATGATGATAAAAGTCGATTTTGAAACACTCTTCGGGGGATTTATCTGTCAAACCGTTACCTGATGTAATAAATATTGATGTTGGTGCCTATGCACATGGTCAAAAATAAGCTTTTGGAAACAAGTCATGATACATCTAATAAATTTTTCAAAACTAAAACTTTTATCAAGGGATTAAATTTTAATATCATGACTTGGAATCATCTTAAAAAGGGACGGTCATTCTTTTCCTAATCAAGAATTTGTATGTGCCATTTGGCATCCCGTTCGACCCCAAATTGTTTTATAAGGATGGGATTAAATTGGGGCAAGTCTAACTTAAAGACTTTTCTGTAAACAAAAAGTGATTGTCGAGAGAACAAACGCCCCCCCCTGGAAATGTATTTTCAATTTTTTATCGAGTCTGTCTTCCCAGACTGTCTATACGGCGTATCCAAACCCCATGGATATGGCGTATTGACCTTCTGGACGTTATCCAGTCTTTATTTTTAGCACAGTCTATATGACGTATTCATTAAATGAATACATCGTATACATGTATCAATACGGCGTATCCTGGGGAATGGATACGGCGTATCGACTTCCTGTATAGTTTTAGGTATTTATTTCGAGTCTAACCAAACGAATACACGGAGATAGAATTGCATTTGTTTTTTGAGAATTTATACAGGACCTCGTGAAAGAAAAATCGATGAATGTTGGTGGAGAATCTACAAAATCTGGAGATCCTAAAGTGTTGGAGTCTTGAAACTTCAAGACGGGTTGTTTCAAACGTATTCTTGCCAAGAAAGCTACATGAAGAATCTACCGTGACAAATTTTAAGGGAGAGTTTCTCATTCTAATTTCTTTTTTCATTTAAGTACACAAAATATGAGTGTGCTGGTGATGTTGTAGACTTTAGAACTTGGCTTGGTATATCTACTCGAGACTGAAGTGATGAGTACTATGGATTTAGATGGAGTAACCTGTTTAAATTGGTAAATTTTAGGATTACACCCAAAACGCCTTTACACGTTGCTTATTAACTAACTACACTGGTTAGTTAACCCCCATATAAACACTTTGTTTACTCTCATTTTAAGAGTAAGATACCTCTAGAGTCAATCCTTTAGGAACTACACTAATTATTTGTTTCATTACACCTTAGCCTATCCTGTTAGATTAAGTTTATTTTACAGTTGCTAGATGCTTAAAGTGTAAAGTTTGTATTTTCCGAGTCTTGTGTCATTTTTGGTACGGTTGGAAGAATTTGCACATCGCAAATGGGAATGTATATTATAGTCAAAACTCATGTATTTTTACTACCATCGCAATTATTGGTACGTCTGAAGAATGAAGAATTACCGAAGAAATTATCAAGAATTATTATGATCGTGAAGATGGTGAAATTACACCGAGTTTTGTAGTATAGTATTAGCAAAAAAAATCGAAAAAATAAGAAAAATCGCAACAAAAAAGAAAAGGAAAGTTTGAAGATAATCGCTTCGCAACTACCGAAGGAATTACACGAAGGATCGATTATTCGTTGATACAAATCGACAATGTAGAGTATTGTATAAAGTGGAAGATATCACCACTTGCCTTGTAAAGTATGTAAAGTATGGGATGATTGGGAAGTTGACCGTTACGAGAACGCCAACTTAGGTTGTTGTTTTCGATCTATGATCAGGACGTTGTAAATAGTTGTGTCTTTATCATGGTAACGGTCGGGAAAAAGTCTCTAGCAACTTGTATTTTAGACTTAATCTATTTGTTTTGTAATTTTTATTTAACAACAATTTACTTCCCTTTCTTAATCATTAACCATGGGTTTTACGCGAATGAGGATGTGATCGAGCGTGCATGTCTATTCCGTCGTTACGGCCATGTATGCATGTCTCAGCTGCCTTGTTGGTTTATTACTATTGGTGAAAGTTAGAAGATCCATACCCTATATTACTCTACTATTCCTAATCTTTAGCTTATTTGAGGTGGGAGTGAGCAGTCACATGTGTCTATCCCGTCGTTATGGGTGTGTATGTGTGGTCTTTGTCGCCCTCCTGGAATATTGGTATCGATAAAGATTAGTTAGAGTAATCAACCCTAAGCCTTATCATAAAAACCCATTTTACCTTTATAAACTTGTTACTCCTTAGCTTTAGCGATGGAGATGTGTATCCTTGCCAAGCTTATGATAGAATACTCGTCACGACCGAGCAATTGAGTGAATTAGTTACATGTTATCACATAGTTTAGTTGAGTGATTTGAGTGTTTTCATCTTCCTATTTCGCGAGGTGTTTGGTTGTGTACTTGTAATAGATCAAATAAATGCTTTAACGGAAAAATATCCTTATTGTAAATTTCTAAAGGCTACTTGAGAACAATTTATTTCCTTTTCCTAATCATTAACCATAGGTTTTACGCGAATGAGGATGTGATCAAACACGCATGTCTATTCCGTCATTACGGCCATGTATGCATGATTTAGCTGCCTTATTGGTTTATTACTATTGGTGAAAGTTAGAAGATCCCTACCCTATATCATTCTTCATCTTAACCCTTGGTTAAACTCGAATGAGGATGTGATCGAACACACATGTCTATTCCGTTGTTACCGCCATGTATATGTGC
The DNA here is from genome assembly GCA_026074375.1 of Tanacetum coccineum. Lineage (NCBI taxonomy): Eukaryota > Viridiplantae > Streptophyta > Magnoliopsida > Asterales > Asteraceae > Tanacetum > Tanacetum coccineum. The sequence goes on along the minus strand of BQNB010043753.1, from coordinate 17,588 downwards.
TTCAGCCGCGTTGTTGGTATGGTACTTTTGGTGAAAGATTGTTAGAATGATCAGCCCTTTAAACCTTATCATACAAACCCATATTTACCTTTATAAACTTGTTACTCCTTAGCTTTAGCGGTAGAGATGTGTATCCTTACCAAGCTTATGATAGAATACTCGTCATAACCGAGCAATTGAGCGAATTAGTTACATGTTACCACATAGATTAGTTTCAGTGATAGAGTATTTTCATCTCCAATTTTGAAGTTTTTTGGTTGTGACTTGGAAAATATCCTTAGGGATACATTTTTATAAACTTCTAAAGGCTACTTAAGGACAAGTAGGATTCAAGTGGGGGGATATTTGATGACATCAAATAACTTCTATTTTATAGCATCATTTATCCCATGATATTAACCCATTTTATATAATTATTGCAAAGAATTGTTACTTAATCGTTCATATTTGAGAATTGCAGTAATTATGGAGTACTTGGTAAATATTAGCAAAAGGCGCGCATTTTGAAGCTTAAACGAAGATATTTTGAAGATTAATGATTCTGACTACCAATACGCCATATCCATCAAGAAGATACGGCGTATCCATGCCTGCACTCACCAAAAGACCACAAAGGAAAGAAGATCAATACGCCATATCCAGAGAAGACCAATACGCCGTATTGGATATATGGGAATAAAATATTCTGGAAGATATCAAGCGTGGTCCCTACTCCAAGAAACTCCAATACGCCGTATCCAACCCATTGGATACGCCGTATCGAACCGACTTCCAGACCCTATAAATACAAAACTTAAAAATGAGTTTTAAGTGTGCTAAATCATATTCTCGATACCTAAACCACAAAAGTCGATTTTCAGAGGAGAAAAAGAGCAGAAGAGGTCTTGCAACGCATTCCAATCCATAAAAGACAACGTGTGATTTCTTATACTTTTGTAATCATTCAGTTTTTGGTATCATTCGTTAACTCGGTTAGTTTACCTTGGCTAAAACAATTACTCTTGTATTAATTATGATGTTTGAAGGCTAATACCTTCGGGTATTAGCCATTATTATGAAGATCTAAATGTTTGGTTTTGTTTATATCTCGATTGCTTAATTTATCGTTGCATGCTTGTTTATGTTTATCAATATACTTGTTTACGTGCTTTTGTATGCGACCTATCATTCATCTGGATCTAGTGATACGGACCAAGTAATCTAGATGCCGGCATAGCTCTCCATATAGTGATTTATACATCTAGAATCATAGGATCACAAATATTGTTCTGCTAAATTCGTGCTAGGATACGTGATGTGTCGTTGTATAGGTGTTATTTATGTATCAAGTTTTACTATTTATTTTATGCCGACTATACCTAAAAACAACACTTTAACCCAACATTCTAATCGGATTAATAATGGTTAATATAGTTTTCTTATATAAGGTTCGACCGCTCTTTTATCTTTTGTTAATTAGCTTGCGTGGGTAACAGTTTCTTGAATTGATTGTAGTCACCAACCAAACCGTGCTAGTCTCTCAGGCTGAAAACCCTCATTTTCCCATTAGAATTAGGATTTAGACTGACATAGGTTTAACATAGGTTTAATTTAGAATAGAATTAACATAGATTAGATAACCAAGATATTAATTAAAATGATATATTTAACCTCGCTTCAAGTGTTCGACACCTTACTTACCACGAAACTACTACCGATCGGGTACACTACCCGTTAAAGTGTTGTTTTTGGTTTAGTCAGCAAAATATAAATTTAAAACTTGAAATATCATAAATAAACACCACACAATGACACATCAGCTCTATATCGTTCTTTATCCCTTTTTCAACCTTACCAAGGGATTTAGGTATCCTATGGAAACTTATCTTACTCTTTCTAGATCTTAAAGTTATGGTGTCCTTATCGAACTTAATCACGGCCTTAGCCGTTGTCAAGAATGGTGTTCCTAAGATAAAGGGCCTCTTTTCATCTTCCCTAATGTCTAAAATTATGAAGTCCATGGGGTACACATACCCAGCAACATCAACTATTACATCCTCTGCTATTCCTAACGGTTGATTACGAAATGGATAGCTAAGGAGAGAACAAAACGAAGGAGAGTCTAACGTCGTCTCAGCAGCCTTTTGTCGGTTTGTTTCATGTAAGTAGAGATGGCATGATGTTATGTCGGATCTTGGTCTATAAGGCGTTCATGTGTTTTTACCCACCTCCTATGTTACATGGTATTTTAAAGTTTTCTCAAATGTCCTCCTTCCTTGTTATCTTTTTCTTAAGGATTACTTCATAAACAGCCCCTTTAGGTAATAAATTATAGGTCTTTCCCTTCATTTTTCATACTCGGACCCCTAACATGGAGTCATTAAACCTATGATTATCAACAAATCCCTCGATTAGTTTTTCATTAATCATATGCTTCAGGTAATATCCTATATGCTGTTAACTGGGTGCCTCCACTACTTCTTCCCTCTCAGCTCTTTTGATTGGTTCATTTTTGGTTCCATTTTCAGCTTCATTCTCTTTCTCGGCTTTCTTTACTAGCATCTCCATATCTGACTTGTTATTTTTTTAATATCGTTGATGATCGTTATGTCATTTTCATAATTCTTTTCTTCATCTCCTATGGTAAGAGAGATAGAATTTATGTTTTTGGTGACAGGGTATTTAGCCTCTTCTCTGATCATCACTTTTTTGGGAGCCCTGCTAGTTCTGAGTTCCTTAAAAAGCCTGAACATTTCTACCATCCTATGATTAATCTCCTCTCGTTGTTTAAAAATGGCATTCTCAAATATTTCCATCCTTTCAGTATGTGCTGCCATATAATCCCGTACTCAAGCCTTAAAATTGGTCTCTAACACCTAGGGCTGAGGGTTTGGACTGGTACGTTCATGAAAAGTGAAGGATTTCTGCTTTGGTGGCTCATTTTGGTTTTGTGGGTGAGGGTTTGAATAAAATGCATCCGCATATGCTTGAGGGTGTGTGTTGAGCTTGATCTAGGTGTCCGTCGTGACCCATTTAGTAAGAAATTGATCTGGTCTCAAGCTCAAGGAGACTTCGGTCAGGTGATTATAAGGTGTTTTGAGGTGTAGAGATAGCCTTGACTGGTTTAGAAAAATCCCTTGGGTCGTTCTAACTTTCCTTATCATAGAGGGCGATGTCCTCTAATAGTGCCCATGATTCTTTAGCGTTTCTGTCACAAAGCTTACCACCAACCGATTAGTCAATGGTTTGTCTTATGGTCGGAGTGACATGGTCATAAAAGATTTAGACTTGGAGACAAAGTGCGATACCATGAAGAGGGACTTTTTAGAGTAAGTCCTTGAAACGGGTCCATGCTTCTGAGAGAGATTCTCCTTAGTGTTGTTGGAACATCATGATATCGTTGTGAAGTTTTGCGGTCCTTCCTGGTGGAAAGAATTAAGCAAGGAAACTAGTAGTAAGATCCTCCCATATGGAGATGGATTCTACTAGAATACGTTCAAGCCAATTGCTAGCTTAATCGCGAAAGGAAAATTGAAATAAATGCATGCGCTTTCTTCCGGTATTTGTCGGTAAGAAATCAAAATAAAAAAAACTAAAATTGTACAGGTTGTTGATACGCCGTATCCATATTTTAGGATACGCCATATTGAGACCTGTATTGAAAATCCTAAGTACGGGTCAATCGTCTAATACGCTGTATATATTTAATTAATACGCCGTATAGACTTAACTGACAATAAAATTTTAAAAGCGTAGAAAAGTATATACTGGATAACGTCCAGATAGTCGATACATCGTATCCATTGAGGTTGGATACTCGTATCGACATTATGGGAAGATAGACTCGATCAAAATTGAAAATTACATTCTGGGTTGTCTCCTGGCAAACACTTTTTGATGCGATTGTCGTAATGACTTCAAAAGAAGTTTTACAACTCCCTAGGCAGTGTACCTAATCGTTGTAGCGTAGTATAGGCAAGACTCGGGATTTGTTATCGTTCTCTGGGGGAATAGGTTGGGAAGGATCGAACAGGGGATAGCCAAGATCTACGGGATTGAAAGGAGATTAGTTTTGTGTTTTTATATTTTTTAGAAAGTAGATAAAATCAATGGTTTTGAGAGGTTGGTTGATTAACTAATTAATTAAACTAAATATAAACTATACTGCTTGGGTGATAACTTTAAAGAAAGATAGTGTATTTACCCTTAATCAAAGCATTACTTATTAGATTTCATGCCTTCTCTCCTAATCAAAAAGCTGCCAATTTGTCACACTCCTGATGATCTGTGTAGTATTTTCCTAATTCAAGTACGAATTACATAGCCCTCCCCCCGCCGTCTATTAATATTCCTTTAAGGCAACGCACAAGTAAGGTAGTATGAAGACTATTAACAAGGCCCCTAAGAGGTAATTAAATGCAATCGAAATATCTTACGAGGGGTCAAATCATATTGGGGTACGGTAAGTAATGAAGATTATTACCAATGGTAACCTTTTCTTTCTAATCCATTCTTCCATTCTTTCTTTACACTCTCGCATTTTCCCTATACGCCTATTATTCCAATTTAAAACTTATGACCGTTTTCAACTAAAGCCTAACGTGCACATTCATTTCACAAGAAGCAACACTAAAAAGGATCTACAATCCAACCTCAATTCATGCAATCATAAAGTAATACAAGGGAGGGTTTAGCCTAACATGTTATAAAGGAAGCAAGAACATAGATCAATCAAACAACACATAGACATATTGAATGATTAAAGTTAAATAATCTTACTTAATTAAAACATGGATTAAGGTCAGTTACAATAGGGTTTTTAAGCCATAAAGACGGCCTAAAAGCTGAGAAAATACTTAGGGTTCGGCTCCCAAAAGTTATACAAAGTTACAAACTTAAAACCCTAAATTCAATTTTGTATATATAGAGAAATCGCTGCGACGGCGTCCAGTTGTAGTCGTGACGCTGTCACAAGATAGAATCTTCTAGGTCTGATTTAAGTCGGTTACGTCGTGACGTCGTCGTCAACTTTCTGACGCCGTCACTAGATAGATCACGACGACGTCGCTTTATGTTTGTGACGCCGTCTCCACGCTCTCTTAGCACGATTCTTCAAGGGATTTGATGTAGGTCCACAGTCTTGTCTGTTTCTTCTCCAAATGAGCCCAAGTCACGTGTATTTCCCCCAAATGTCATCCAAGTGCTAAAAACATGAAAAAAATGATTAAGCACATAATCTTGGCATATTTGCATGATTTAAGGGGTTAAATGACCCTGAAAGAGTGTATAAAATGACACCTCATCAAATACCCCTACACTTGGGATTTGCTTGTCCTCAAGCAAATAGGCTTTTCTACCTAGACAATAGCAAAATTAGGGTCATTTAATCTACTCTTTAAAAGCATTTTACAACACAACCTTCAAGACCTAGTAGTTAAAAGCACAAAAAAACATATACTAGCACCTCACATAAGTGTTTGGGATTCTCTCTTTCACTCGAGTGTATAATAACTTATAACAACTATGGGAAACGGAAAATTGACACTCATTACCTGTCATAACATATAAATTACCATAGGCTTGGTAAAGGATCAAACCTCTACTGCTAGGCGCAAGTATTAATCATTACTATCAGAGAGGTCTTTTAAAGGGTTGTGGGGTGTAGGTGTAAGATAACATTAACGAAAATAGAAATGGATATGATACATTTGGGGAGTAACTTTTGGGTGAATTGTAGTGGAAGGGTTAGCTAATTATTTATAAGAATACATGCTGGTTTGGTTGCTATGCCAAAGACTCGGACAAGATATACAAACTCTACAAAAGTCTACATCCATCTCTTTCATTTTTTTTTACATTTTTTTACTCTTTTTTTATATATAATTTTTTTTGTACACTTTTGCTCTGCCATTGCTTAAACATATAATACATCGTGGGGGTTTATAGATACACCTCTACACTTGAACTTTTACATACTGGATATTTACAATCTAACTACTGACCCGAATTGAGGCGGATCAACATAACATGGAGCTTATTGAACACTATTGGGGTAATAAGTTACTTCTTCCCCAATTCTTCATAAGATGAATACTACCATGAATACCAATCATTACAAAACAGTATTTACAAGGATAAGGACTTAGCAACCGTGTCCTAAATAATTAACTTGGGTTAAAACAATAATGTACTAAAGGTGAGTACATACAAGGTAGGCTAAGGTGATTTGGGTGTAACAATTAGTTTAAAGGTGACAATGCTCTTCATTAATAGTCTGGCTTAACCAGAAAATTATGAGAACCATGAAAAAGATAGGCTCGGAGGGTTGTACTAGGGATATCCTGCACTACAAATAAGTGCATGGCAAGGGTGTGGGATAGTTATATAGTCAATGTGACCATAATAACAACTACATGTTTAAAACATGGGTTAATCCTAGTGCCTCTTTTCTAGCAAATCCTAATACTTATTATGCGGTCTCGGGATGCATAACAAAAATAAGTTCTAGAATTTAATATACTACTGGTATACTCATATAATTTAATACCGATACCAATGCTCCATAAAAGGCGACAAAGACCATACATATACATCTGTAACAATGGACTAGACATATATGACTGCATTCGAACCTTAACTCGAGAAAGCTAAAGGTATAAATTATCTTGGGTATCAAAAATGGATACCTAAATTCCTATAGATCTAAAGGCGAGCCTCACATTTTTAGGGTGGAATTTTGAGGGTTTTTATGCTAGTCATATACATTCCTATCCATGAGACGCTATTAATACTCGGTTTTTGTCGGTATGAGTCATAAAAGGTTTTAAATTTGGGTCAAAATTACCTTTTACGCTATGTTTCGATATATTACCCATCATTTTAAGGAACAAGCAAATGACAAATAAAGGAATAGTTTCTAAGGCTTATTTTTCCCCTACACTTAAGTTGAACATTGTCCCCAATGTTCTTTAGAAGTACCCGTAAAAACAAATAAAGGGAAAAGAAAACAAGTAAAAGAAACTAGTACTCCCTTGCTTTGCTCAATAATAGAGAAGAAACATGCGATAACTGGTTAAATCGTCCTCCAAGAATCGTCTAATGAAACTTACTAAGAACTTTCTAGCTTCTTCTTATCAAATATAACCTGTAATCAAAGATAAAGACAACTACACCAAGCATAGAATCGGTGGGATATATATAAATACAATGAGAGTTTAGGGTTTAACTCTATGAAAGCAGGAAAGATAGGATGAGAGTAATGATATAATAATTGGTTTTTACAGGTTTATAAAAGAATTACAAATTTTAAATGTTGTGCAAATTATTTTTCGAAAATACTTGAAATTTTTTGAATTTTCCTGTTGCTGGACTGACAACGCAGTCAGGATAAATCCTGACGCCGTCTCCAGCCTCTGAGAGAATTTTCTTTTTGTTTTCTTTGAAAAAATTCATGCACGCGATTATATAATTTATTTCCTGTATGAATTACTGCATGATACATGAGATTAATCAATACAATCATGTGACTCGAAATTGACGCGAATTAATCTAAACAATTTATTTTAAATGTTTGAATTGGTTCTTAAAAACTAGATATTTTTCCCTTACACTCATTTTATGCAAAATACCTTTGATTGTCAATAAGACGAAGTTAAAAACAAAGCAAAGCATGATTACAAAAATAATTAAAACATAAAATAATAAACAAAAATAATTAAAACACAAGACACTCCTAAATGCAAGAAAAGTTAAATATTAGGTTGCCTCCCAAAAGCGCTTGTTTTTGTTCGAGTAACGAGCCTGACTCTATCCTTATTTAACAGATAAAGGAGAGTGTTCCCCTATACTTAAGTTCTAGTGTGGGTGATAGTAACGGTACACACCATTATGGTGAGAAGGAGACATATGTTAAAAAGGTGGTTGTTGAATTATATGATCCAAATGGTGTGTTTCTTTAGTCCTACCCTTTTCTAATTCTTTTATTTTAATGGGTAAACTAAATCCTTCTCCAAGAAAAGAAACTTCTTTGTATTCTGATTTCCAATCATCTTCTATCATCTTTAAATTCAAAAAATCAACACCTAGGGATCCACCGTGTCCTAACAAACCTGGTTTAAATCCATAATGTTTCTTAGGGTCATTTATACATGGGTGATAGTATCAATACATATCCTTAGGGTGGAAATACGCCGCAAGAGATGAAGGTAGTGTACGAGTGGTCGAATTATCTAATACATTCATCCTAAAACTATCCAGACTATGTGGTTCGATAGGTGGTTTGAGGCATCTTTCGCTTCCTAGACTTACATCTAAGGGTGGATAATTAGGTAAGGGTTGTGGTTGAGGCTCCGATTCATCAAAACTAGGAACTTCCCTAGAACTAAGAGGAAGGTCATGATTACATGTATTCAAGCCTAAATCCTCTAGTTGTGTTTCATCCAAAGGTTCTACCTTTATCGGGGTTCCTAGAGTCTCTTCTACTTCTTTCGGGTAAGTCACATGTGGTGTGCATTCCTCAAATGATGGGAGAACTTGTGGGGTACTTTGTGGGTTTGGATTTTATACCTTATCCCATGTTATACCTCTATGCATCTCAATCCAAACATTCTCATTTCCAAACAATCTTTTTGTATAAGCCTTTAAATTTGCTACTTCTTGTTCCGAAATAATGTTTGGTGGGTTGTCCTATTCTTTTTGGCGTTGGGAAAAAATTTCTATGGCTTCCCATGCTTTTTCACCACTTAATTCCCTAAGGTTCCTGTCTGCTTCAAAGTCAAGGTCCATTCGGGTATAGTCGTCGACATGATCACAAAAGAATTGAGTAAGGGACCATAAATCGAGGCCATGATGAGGGATTCTTTGGATTAAGTTTTTGAAACGAGTCCATGCATCGTAGATAGATTCATCTTGATGTTGTTGGAACACCAAGGTATATTTTGGAATGGGAAGGTTGTGGTTCGTGGTGGGTTTTGAAAGGGTGTGGTAGGTGGTCTTTCATACATCATGATGGTGAACGAAAGAGTTACAAACAAAAGGCACAAAGAAAAGATAGCCTACAAGAAAGCTAATTGACAGAAAATAAAATCTCACTTGATAGGAATCAAGCAAGTAGACCTAATTTAAACTATCTTCGAAACCTAACTATTCCCCAGGCAGCGGTGACAAAAACTTGATGCGGTTGTCGTAATGACTTCAGCAAGAAGTTTTACAACTCCTTAGGCAGTGTACCTAATCGTTGTAGCGTAGTATAGGCAAGACTCGGTGGTTGTTATCGTTCTCTAGGGGAATAGGTTGGGAAGGCTCGAAAAGGGCTTAGCCAAGATCTACGAGATTGAAAGGAGATTAATTTTATATTTTTATATACTATAGAATGCAAATAAAATCAATGGTTTTGAGAGGTTGGTTGATTAACTAATTTATTAAACTAAATATAATATATACTACTGGTGATAACTTTATGATAAGATAGTGTTGATGTGGTCGTCGTAGGACTTCAACAAGAAGTTTTAAAACTCCCTAGGCAAAGTACCTAACCGTAGTAGTAGTAGTAGTAGTATAGGCAAGACTCGGGGGTTGTTATCGTTCTCTAGAGGAATAAGTTGGGAAGGCTTGATCACAGTCTAACAGAATTCTAGGGGTTGAGAGAAGATTATTTTTGTATTTTTATATTTATAGGAAAGCAGGTAAATCTATGTTTTGAGAGGTTGGTTTGATAAACTATTAACTAAACTAATTGATAAACTAATCTACTAGCGATAACTTTATGATAAATGAATGTATTTACTTAATCATGCATTACTTATCAGATTGTTTCTCCTAATCCTGTTACCTTGTCATACTTGTGATGTAATGTGTAAGTATTTCCTAAGTTATGAACGAATTACACGAATCCGTCGTCTATTTAATATTCCTTTAAGGCAAAGCACAAGTAAGGTAGTATGAAGACTATTACAAGGCCCCTAAGAGTATACTAAATGCGTGTGAAATACCTTAAGAGGGATCAACCACATAAGGGGCAAGATAATATAAAGACTATTACCATATGGTATCCTATCTACGCACTCGTGTTTCCCTAGATGTGTTAACAGCGAACAAACTAAAGATTGTTTTCTAAGGCCTAACGTGCACATTCATCAACAAGAAGCAACAGTAAAAGGATTTTCAATTTGACTTTCATGCAATCATAAGCAAATACAAGGGAGGGTTTACTCTCGCATGTTATAAAGGACGTAAGAAGATAAATCAATCACACAACACATAGACGTATTGAATGGTTAATGATAAATAACCTTACTTGAATTAAAACATGGATCCAAGGTAGTACATTAAGGTTTTGAGGCCCTATAAATGACCTATGGAGCTGCTACAAGGACTAGGGTTTGTCTCCCTAAGTTATACAAAGTTATCCTAAAAGTTACACACTAAAAAACCTAAAATTGGTTTTGCATATATAGAGGTATCGCAATGACGGCGTTGCTTTATGGTCCTGACGTCGTCGCTACGTAGATGTTTCTAGATCGTCTTTAAGTTGGCTATGTCCTGATGCCGTCTCCAAATTCCAGACATCGTCACTGAATAGATCACGAAGGCGTCGCTTTATGCTTAGGACGCCGTCTCCACATTCTGTAAGCAATACTTTTTCAAGGATTTGGTGTAGGTACGTAATCTCGTCTATTTCTTCTCCAAATGAACCTAAGTCATGTGTATTTCCTACAAATGCCATCCAAGTGCTAAAAACCTGAAAACAAATGATTAAACACATAATCTTGGCATTTTTTCATGATTTAAGGGGTTAAATGACCCTGAAATAGTGTATTAAATGACACCTTATCAAATACCCCTACATTGGGATTTGCTTGTCCTCAAGCAAATGGGCTTTTCTACCTAGACAATAGCAATATAAGGGTTATTTAACCTACTCTTTAAAAGTATTTTACAACACAACCTTCTAGACCTCATAATTAAAAGCACGAAAAGCATACACTAGCACCTCACATAATTGTTTGGGATTCTCTCTTTTAAATTGAGTGATTGATTGATTCACCTTGTTTCAACCTTTCAATCGCTTTCCACATTTCACAGGCATTAGGACAAGCATCAACTGTGGAGTAGATATCGTTATCTATCCCTGTGAGAATGATCTAAACGGCTTCAGCTTCAGCATTCAGTTGATCTCGTATATCTTGTGAAACATTCTTATAGTTCTCCATGTACCCTTCTGTAGTTGTTTCAGAACTACCTTCAGTAACTGTAATAGTCTTCTCAGTCCATTTAAACATGTAGGGTGGATTTTGGAGACAATAGTGGATGAGTTCATTGTTAGGTTGGTGTCGATGTATTTCTTGATTATGAATTTCAACTGAACGTAATTACCCGGTGCTAACATTGGTGGATGATCTTTGCCACCTGCTTCCATGATAGCATTGTGAAGAGCATTGGATGTTTGAGTTTGCAAATTGGTATTTGAATTTGACATTTTGATGTTGTGAATGTATATCGAATCTTAAGTGTTATGAAGTGTTGATTGTATTATGGTTTGAATGAATTCAATTAACTTACACGGGATTTTACAACTCTATGATTAAAACCGAGAAGAGAAAGAATTACTTGTCGGGATTTTATGAAATAAATAGAAAAACCGGGAAAGTAGAATTGATTTGAAGTTGAGGTTTGATGATTGATTAATTAATTAACGTTTTAGTCCAATGTTTACGTTTAATTAAAGTCCAAAGTCCAAAATTAAAGTTTACCAAAATTAGGCTAAAACCGAAAATGAATTACCGAAATTGGATCAACAGAAAATGTAATTCGGTTGGATCAACAGAAAATGTAATTCGGTAATGAGAAAACTAAGCAAAACGCCACTAAATTTTTAAACAAACTACTAGAATCTTTGACAAATCGCTATTTAGATAACTCGCTATTCTGACAACTTGCTAGTAAGACCTGTTAACTTGCTAGAATGAGATGTCTGACAACTCGCTACTTTGAGAAAATTTAGGCAGCATAACGTTTGATTTTGACCTTGGAAGAATTTCTTCAATGTACCTGTAACTCGCTACACTAACTCGCTGCTCTAACTCACTGCTTTTACTGCCTAACTCGCTACACCAAGTCGCTAGAACTTTTGCTAACTCGCTAAAGCTGTAGATGCCAAACAAGTGACACAAGTCGCTTTAGTACCTGTTTGTCCTGTTCAACCTATAGCAAACAAACAAAGTAATACCTTTGACAGATTACAACTCGCTACCAAGAGACCTAGACATCTTGCTAGTATGAAAAGTATAGGAGAATTTCGAATAAGCTTAAAAAAGAACACTATAAGCTTATAAAATAAGCTAACCAGCTTCAAACTAAGCAACTAGAGCTTGTTCTAAACACAAAAGTACATGGCTTTTCTTGTGAATCTTCAAGAACAACCTCAACCTGCCACTTGGAAACTAAAATAAGCCGAATATGAAAAACCTTAAAAATCTAACTAGAGACTTATCTAATGCATGAAATGGCTACACAAGAAAATGTGAAACATGTATAACAAGTAAAGGCTATGATTAACAAGCTAAAAATGCCGAAAACCCAAGTAGGACGTGGGCTTTTTTCTCATAATAAGCCATGAATTTAAGCTTTTTCCTACAAATCAACCACTAAACACCCCTTGGCGATTGATACCACATGTTATCCCACTAATATTCCAAACACAACTAATAAGCAAACCCAATAAGCCTTGATAATCCGAAAATAAGAAGAAAAGAGATAAAGAGAAAATGGTGAATATTATATTAAGAAGAAAGAGATGGTAGGTCTTTACACATATGAAAACACACACATGAAATGACCAACACCCTCTCCATGTGTGGAGAGGGTTCCTTTTATACCCTTAGCCATCTAGTTGGCACATGGGCTTTCTAAATGGGTCGGGCTTGGCTTAACTTAGGCTTTGGCCCTAAACATGGACAAAATTAGATTACAATCCAAGCTCGTTAATACCCGACTAGCCTATTACATTACAAGACCTAGTTTTACTTCTTAAGACCGATAACATTCTTGTTTGACTTAATATATTTAAGGCTAACAATGGGGAAACGGAAAATCAACACTCATTACATGTCATAGCATATAAATTACCATAGGCTTAAGAAAGGATCAAACTGCCATCGCTGGGCGCAAGCATTATTCATTACTATATCAGAGGTCTTTTAAAAGGTTGTGAGGTGTAGGTGTAAGATAACATATAATGGAAACGGAAACGGATGGGATACATTTGGGTGGCTTTGGGTGAATTTGGAGTGGAAGGGTTCTCTTATTATTTTGATCACGAATACACGTTGGTTTGGATTGCTAAGCAGCAAGGAAATCGGGGTGGGAACGAAGATATACAAAATTACACAACTCTACATCAATCTCTTTCTTTTTCTTTTCTGTTTTTCTCTCTCTTTTTTTACATCACTCGGGGCTTATAGATGCACCCCTATACTTGAACTTTTACATACTTTACAAGCAAACTATTCTATGACCCGAATTGAGATGGATCAACATAAGATGGAGCTTATTGAGCTCTATTAGGGGTAATAAATCACTTCTTCCCCAATTCTTCATAAGATGAATACTACCATGAATCCCAATCATCCCAAAACAGTATTTACAAGGATAAGTACTTAGCAACCGTGTACTCAAATAATTAACTTGGCTTAAAACAATAATGTACTAAAAGTGAGTACATATAAGGTAGGCTAAGGCGATTTGGGTGTAAAGATTGGTTTAAGAGGGAAAATGCTCTTCATTAATAGTCCGGGTTAACCAGAAAATTACGAGAACCGTGAAAAAGATAGGCTCGGAGGGTTGTACTAGGGGTATCTTGCACTAAAAATAAGTGCATTGCAAGGGTGTGGGATAGTTACATGATCGGTATGACCATAATAACAATTACAGGTTTAAAACATAGGTTAATCCTAGTGCCACTTATCTAGCAAATCCTAATACTTACTATGCGGTCTCAGGATGCATCACAAAAACAAGTTCTAGAATTTAATATACTACCGGTACACTTATATAACTTAAATACCGGATAGACGCAATGTCCGAAAGAGGCGACCTAGATCATACATACACATCTGTAATGACGGAATAGACACATATGTCTGCATTTGAACCTTAACTCGAACAAGCTAAAGGTATAAACTATCTTGGGTATCAATAATAGATACCCGAATTCCTAAAGATCTAAAGGCGAACCTCACATTTTTGGTGGTGGAATTTTTGAGGGTTTTTATGCTAGTCATATACATTCCTATCCATGAGACGCTATTAATACTCGGTTTTCGTCGGTATGTGTCATAAAAAAAATTAGGTCAAAATTACCTTTTATGCTATGTTTCGATATATTACCCCATCATTTTAAGGAACAAAGCAAATGGCAAATGAATGAACAGTTTCTATGGATTTTTACCCCTACACTTAAGTTGAACATTGTCCCTAATGCTCTATAGAAGTAGCCGTAAAAATGAATAAAGGGATAAGAAAACAAGTAAAAGAAACTAGTACTCCCTTAATTTGCTCAATAATGGAGAAGAAACATGCGATAACTGGTAAATTGTCCTCCAAGAATATCCAATAAAACCCTCTTAAGAACTTCCAATCTTCTTCTCATCAATATAACCTGTAATCAAAAGACAAAGAACCACTACACAAAGCTTAAAATCTGTGCAGGATAAATACATATACAACAAGAATTTAGGGTTTCGACTCTACGAAAGCAGTAAAGATAGGATGAGAGTAATGATATAATTATAGGTTTTTCTGCAGGTTTACAAAAGAATTACAGATTTTAAATATTGCACATTTGTTTTTCAGAAATACTAGAAAAAATTCGAATTTTCACATAGCTGGAGACGCGACGCTGTCAGGATAAGATCCCTATGACAGCGTCTCCATCGTCTTGTGAAAATTTTCTTCCTTCATTTTAAAGAGAAATTTCTGCACGCGAACTATTATAAGTCAAAACTGAAGAAAACACTGCATAAAAACCTGGAATTAGTCATTATAATCATATGACTCGAAATTGACGTGAATTAATCTAAACAATTTATTTCAAATGTTTGAATTTGGTTCTAAAAACCGGATATTTCCCCTACACTTATTTTGTTGCAAATAAGACAAAGTTACAAACAAATAAAGCATGATTACAAACTAATTCAAACATAATAAAACAAATAATAAAGAGTTAAAACACAAGACACTCCTAATATGCGATAAAAATAAATATTGGGTTGCCCCCCAAAAAGCGCTTTTCTTTATTTCCGAGTCTTGTAGCTAGACTCGAAGTCACACGTTCTTATGTGACTTCATAAATGCTTGCGTGTCCCTGGATGAGCCATTCCTTCATACTTTCATCCACTTGGTATTCAGGTCCTAGGTTTAAGCAGTTTTGTACATAAATTTATTCTTTTCATAAGCATTTTTAAACCCGTTAGTTAGGTGTCTTTGACTTAGTACAAGGATTGGTGGGATCTTACTCCATGATATGTTCCCCGAACATTTAAATCGAGGTATGTTGCGTGGCATTTGGAATGTGGAATTATCAAAGATCCTATTAAAAGATAATAATCCCTTAGCACAATCATATTCAAGTTTAGTGATTTTCCTAAAGGGTTTGCCCATTACTACTTTATCCTTATCAATTAGGATGAATTCTCCTATATCTTCTAATATCATAAAGTCCGTGATGTAGGTAAAGCTACCAATAAACACGTAGACATCCCTAACAACGGCAACTAAGTTCTTTCCTGTACTTTCTAATCCTTTCACCATTATAGTGTTTTAGGCTTTTCGGGTGATAATGTTCATTGGTAGGAAGGGGTCAAAGTAGGCGGTAAACTTCCTAAATTTGATCATACATTGTAATGCCAAGTTATCCCCATCAAAATATTAATTGCCTTTTCACGGCGTAGCATTCCCACATTCTCATACTCAATTAATTCACTAAGCACTTCATCGTCATTTGAATCATTATCTGAATGAGGAAAGGGAGAAACAAAGTATGTGTCTATCGCCTCTTCATCAGACTCAAGGTCATTCGTATTATTCTCATTAGGTTGGTTGGCGAAGTCATTAAGGAATCGCTTAATACTCTCTAAGCGAGAGTCAACAAAGGCCAAAATTCTATGTAGCTTGTGGAGCTCTTAAACGGCTCGTGCGCGCAGCGCAACTGGTAGGACAGGATGATTATTGGTTGGTGGTGGATTTGCATTCTCCATAGCAAAGAATTGAATATTCAATGGAAATTACGAACAATCCCACAAAGAAAAGATAGACTACAAGAAAGCTAATATGCGGAAATTAAAGTCTCACTTGAAAGGATTCAAGCGAGTAGAACTAAGTTAAACTATGATTGAAACCTAACTATTCCCCAAGCAGCGGCGCCAAAAACTTGATGCAGTCGTCGTAGGACTTCAACAAGAAGTTTTACAACTCCCTAGGCAGAGTACCTAACTGTTGTAGTAGTAGTATAGGCAAGACTCGGGGGTTGTTATCGTTCTCTAGGGGAATAGGTTGGGAAGGCTTGATCACGGTCTAACAGAATTCTAAGGGTTGAGAGAAGATTATTTTTGTATTTTTATATTCATAGGAAAGCAGGTAAATCTATGATTTGAGAGGTTGCTTTGATAAACTATTAACTAAACTAATTGATAAACTAATCTACTTGTGATAACTTTATAATAATTGAATGTATTTACTTAATCATGCATTACTTATCAGATTGTTTCTCCTAATCCTGTTGCCTTTGTCACACGTTGTGTGTAAATTGTGTAAGTATTTCCTAAGTGATAAATGAATTACCCGAATCCATCATCAATTAAATTCCGTTAAGGCAAAGCACAAGTAAGGTAGTATGAAGACTATTACAAGGCCCCTAAGAGTATATTAAATGCGTGTGAAATACCTTAAGAGGGATCAACTATATAAGAGGCAAGTTAGTATGATGGCTGTTACCATATGGTATCCTATCTACGCACTCGCGTTTCCCTAGATGTGTCAACAACAATACAAACTAAAGCTGGTTTTCTAAGTCCTAACGCGTACATTCATCAACAAAAAGCAACAGTAAAAGGATCTACAATCTAACTTTCATGTAATCATAAGCAAATACAAAGGAGGGTTTAGCCTCACATGTTATAAAGGAAGTAAGAAGATAAATCAATCACACAACACATAGACATATTGAATGTTTAAAGATAAATAACCTTACTTGAATTAAAACATGGACCCATGGTAGTACAATAGGGTTTTGAGGCCTTATAAACGACCTATGGAGATTCTACAAGGACTAAGGTTCGTCTCCCTAAGTTATATAAAGTTATCCCAAAAGTTACACACTAAAAACCCTAAAATCGGTTATGTATATATAGAGGTATTGCGACGACGGCGTCGCTTTAAGTCGGCCATGTCCTGACGACGTCTCCAAATTCTAGACACCGTCACTGAATAGATCACGACGGCGTCGCTTTATGTTTGCGACGCTGTCTCCATGTTCTGTAAGCAATACTTCTTCAAGGATTTGGTGTAGGTTTGTAATCTCGTCTGTTTCTTCTCTAAACGAGCCCAAGTCACGT